>JAUMHG010000079.1:5609423-5628004 GCA_032359395.1 Enteromius anoplus
GAGACACCGCTCAGCAGTATTTTGAAAGTGATTGCAGTACCAGTTTTGGCCATTTCTTACATACGGCTCCTTTAAATACAGCATTCTGGCATTAAACTATAGATGGTGCAGTCTTGTACAGTAGGTCTCACTCAATCTGACCTACTGTAATGGCATCATTATTATGTGGCACAGCTGATTGGTGGCCAATGAGCTCGCTGCTCAACATTTAAATATATTACTGGTGCTTCAGAAACCCTCCACCTTCCCCAGCTCCACCTGTATAGATCTGCAACGAGGGGATTTATAGATTTGTGTGTTCTTTTTAACACTTTAGCAAATAAGAGATCCACACCTGTACAGTAACTTTAGTTTATAGTATTGTTGGTGCTGTTATGAACCTCGCATTTCGAAAGATATTCTTTGTGCAACAGTGCATCTCTATAATAGATAGCCAATCACAAACAATACAGTACTTGTCTAATTAAATATGCTCTCTTAATTTTGAGGGAAACAGATTGAGATAGCATTGTTCTTTCATTCATGGATTTTACACATGTAGGTAAAAGCCATAAGACCCAGGATGAGAAAAACCTATGTTCTCTAGATCAGAGAAAGGTATATCCACCCTCAGTGAAGCTCCTAAACACTGTGATCTTTTAATGGGCTTTTTTTCTTTTGTACATAATAAATGCCGCTTTAATTACCTGCCAACAGTAATTATTATTTTTTTTTTTTTTTAGTAGAAGTGATGGCAGAGGCAGGTTTGTCCGCCTCTGAGCTGCAGAAGGAACATTGTGTGGGCTTCTGTTTATCATAATATGCTAATGGTGGAAATAAGTTGAACCTTAGAGCCTGAAGTCAGTTACACTTCCCTTATTTACACAATGGAAAAATCAACTAACTCCAGCAACATCTGAAGAGAAACTCTAGGTTGGAGGCAAAAATAAACCTAATCCTTCACTGAGCGGTTTCTACGGTAAATGCGACTCTTGTGACTCTGACACCAGTTTTGAGTTCACTAAGGAGATCCTGGCCTTCAGAGTAAACTTGCTGTGAACATCAGAGCATCTTCTGTTTTGATAGAGCAATGCTCTTGAATAAAGCAAGAGAGGATTTCAGTTAAAGCTTTGCTCCAGGATCTCTGGAGTTTACCGTCAACTCAGAAGTGACAGCTCTGCGCAAAATCTGTAACACCCTGCAACAACAGACTGCTATTTTTAGCACGCTCACAATCCCGTCCTGGTGGTCCTCCTCAATATAAAGTCAAGCTCACTGTAAACCTCTAACTCACCATCTGTATCTGTGGCATGAATAGGGATTCAATCCAACCTGAAATGAAAACTCTTCTTTTGTAGGTCCATCCTGAGCTTCATGGAGCTAATCCACATTCCAGTGCATTGTTCTTATTCCATAAAAGAAAGCAAGTCATTATCATGAGAACGAGGAATTGACGGGAGACCTAAATCTTAAAAGGGCTTGCTGTGTATTTGAGATCATCTTTGGATGTTTAGTCCCGTTGGGAGCTTGGAAATTTGCTCATGTCTTTATTTTTTAGTGCCAGTGTTGTGATCTGCATCCTAATGTTGCTTAAGATACTTCAGAGTATGTGTATTCTATGTGTGTGTGTGCACGTGTTCCTGCTCAATACATTTTAAAAGGGCTCGATTGAATATGTCAGTCGAATCCCCAGATACTTAAAGCTCTTTTAAATGGTGCCAACTTATTTCTGTCTCACCCCGAAGAGTCTGTCTACCCACATTAAACAAATGAACCAATTTCAAGCTAACCGGTGAGGACCGTTTAGTGCTGTGTGAAGACTTGTGAATTCGGTTTGGGATTCTGGAGTAAATACCTCTGTTTTATTTATGAGAGATTTATGTCTTTGATAGTTTAGAGCTCGATGCTTGGAAAGCAGCAGACGAAAAACCTAAAACGATTAAACTTTTTTTTAAATAAACAGTAGTTTTTAAATGTCTACTTGAGATTGCACTTTTTAAAATTTCAGAATTCAAAAATAATTAAAAGTTCAAGAATTACACATAAAAAAAAAGTATAGTCAGTATAAATCCAACTGTTATACATCAGCCTGGCAGCAATAACATTTATCAAGAGTTATCAAGAGTTCTCCTGAAATACAGTGCATAAATATTGTTTGAATAATAATATTACTCTAATATATATAAATATTAATAGTTAAATTAATATTGATTAAATTTAAATAAATATATATTACTGAAAATATATATTATATAATTTCCAATAATATATATTTTAGATCTTAATTTTAACATTTTAAGTAGTGAAATGATTTAATACATTTACATATTACATTTGATTTGTATTCATGTATTTATGTTTATTGCCAAATAGTTTAAAACATAAATTAATAGTTGAATTAAAATGTATTGATTAGGTAAATTAAAATAAACATATGTTATATATTTTCTGATAGTTTTGACATTTATTTTTTAATACTAATACTTTTATGTATTAAAATTGTATTTACTAACATGTAATTTTCTATTAAATTTATTGTATTTATTTTCAAATTGTTTCACATGTTTATTAAGTTTATTCTAAAACAAAAAACTAAATGAAGGAATAGTTTTTTTAGTTAGAATTCAAAATGTTAAATATATTCCTATCATTACAAACAGGTTGCCTTAAAATCAGTTGATCTTGTTCAATCTATGATTTTCTGCAGATGGTCTTACTTAAATAAATAAAATAAAATAAATAAATAAAAAATGTGTGTATTCTAAATGTCTACGAACTTGCTTAGCAACCATAAAAAAGAAACATGTCCCAGTCGGTTTAAGTGTGTTTATGAGAGAAGTAACAGAAGGAGAACAGAACACCTGGAGATGGAGAGAAAGAGAGGGAGAGATTGCTGCGCTGACTGGGCAGCAGCGTGACGTGCTCAGTGTCTCGTGAATAAGTGCTGCACCGTTTCGTTCCATGTGGGCTAAATGCAGTTTGAAGGCGACCTCTCAGTTGCGCGGAAAGAAAAGTGAAGGCTGTCGATACACACGGTGACGTTTTGTTTCACACGGTGGAGGTCAAATAACGGTAAAGCCTTTTTATCCAAATGCTGTGCATGTCCATCTTACTGTATGCATGTAAATGAATCTTATAGGGTTGGTGTTGACATGCATGTCGCTGTGGGACTCCAGTTCACTTTCACTTCTCTGTGTGTGTGTGTGTGTGTGTGTGTAGTGATGAAGCATGACTTCAGAGTAAATTCCTCCTCTGCTCTGGAATGCAATCAGTCTAAAACACTAAAAAATCAAGCACATCTTTAATGAAGTGCATATTTTGAACCATTGTCTACTGGCTCTGGCTCTTTTTAGTTTTTTTTAGACAGTGTCAAGAATCCGTCTGGTAACCTGTGAAGTCTTATATTCATTAAAAGCTTTGTATTTCTGATGGTCTTTTTTTTTTTTTGGTTCGTTACCTCTCCCCATCTCTTCTTCTGCGTTATTCAGCATCATGCTGGGCAAACACATTTCGACCCTCTGGCAGCTACTTCTTCCATATTCATGAGATCACATGTTTCTGTCTCTGAAGTGCAGGGCTAATGTCTGTGGCCTCCCGCTGAGGTCATTGTGTTCACGTCTCGGCTGCCCAGCTGTCAAGAGACAGGTCTATGCAGATGAGTTGACCTGAGATAGATATCACTGCACTTCTGACATCGCTTATCATTTTGATAATGCCTTTTCATATCGTTAGCGTATTGTTTACCTAAAGGACATTTACAGTGTCTGGTCAGAAGGGCCTTCTGGAGGTCTTTAAATGTGCAGAAATGTTTTTGTCCAATGTCAAAATGTATTTATATAATGCTTTTTTTGGTATATATTATTTTTATATCATGACAGTAATATATATCTTAATATCTTCATGTGTTAGCACATTAGAGCAGGGGGATAATATGGTTAACACACAAAGATACAAGCATTAAAGTAGTATATTGTGCATATAATTTTTTAACGGAGTCTCTTGTGCTTATCAGGGCTGTATTTGTTTGTTAATTTTAATATACTTTGAAAATATTATTTATTTCTGTGACGCATTGCTGAATATTCATCAACCATTACTCCTGTTTTTAATATCACATGAACTATCAGACATTGTACTAATATGCTGATTTATTATCAGTGTTGTTACCAGGTGCAAGAGAAAGGAGGAGCAGGGGTGGAGGTGGGATACTTAGATTGAGCTACTGGGAGAAGGGGCTTTTGCTATTTATAGGAAGTGACACGCGATATGATAGGGTGATAGGATGATTAGACTATTAGCAATGAGCGGGTTAATGATTACCTGCGCATGCTCCTCCCAAAATTTGCTTATAAACATCATTTTTAAGATCAGCCAGTGCAAGTTTCTTTCAGTAGAAACTGCTCAGATTTACATTTTAGTCTAGGACTTGGTTTAAGCCTTAATCCCACAGTTTCACAGACAAGGTTTAAGCTAGTCCCAGACTAAAATGTAAGTGTCATTGTTCTGTGTCAAGATGACCACCTGTTATGTTTTCTTCTGAGGCATTCTTGTTAAAGTTGCTTAAATATCTTAATTTAACTAAGGCCTAGTGCTGAATTAAGCTAAACCTTGTTTCTGAAACCAGGCCAATCTGTATTTTATTTTGGCTTTTACCTATTGGCTTTCTGTACAGACTCTGTTTGTATCGGCAGTTCAGAAGAACTTAGCTTGCATTGAACCCCCAACATTTATTTAAATATCGATAGGGTTCAAGTTATGTATTTAAAAAAAAAAATTATTTACATTTTAATTTATTTTTCAAATCTTAAAAAAAAAACGTATGTCATTATTTACCTTTGTGTATGACTTTCTGCTTTTTAAGTACGGAATATTTTTTCCCACTCTCCATTTTGCCCAGTGTTGTTTTAACCCTGAAATTTCCATTTCATTTTATGAGCAAAACCAGTTAAAAATAGTTCTATTGTGCTGTCAATGACTTCTCCTTCTTACTGTATATGTCTCCTGGTGCTGCTGAATAGACCTGCATTTCTTTACATGGGGACTGTTTCATAACATTCAGACGTCACACCCTTGTAATGACTGAATTATATTTCGCTATTCACGCTCACGCTGACAATATTTTTACATTCTCTATGCCTATAATGTGCTTTGTGTTAAATTAACTCTGATTATTCACAATGCTGTTGCTGTTAAGTGCTCCAGGTTAGCTCAGTTATAAAATGACATCAAACTAATGGCATTTCTGATGATTTTCACATTGTAGGTGCATATTTCCATTAAAAGTTCATGATTAAATGCATAGCATTTTACCAACTAGCGGCTTTCTAAAGTGAGCCTGGTCTTTTGAAGCGTGACTCAGAATTGACAAACGTATTCAGTAAGTGCTGTCAATCAAATGTTCTTCAGTTCCCAGCGAATCATGTATTTCAGAGCGAAGCTGCTGTTAAATGCTGTATAAATACTAAGCAAACCACTGCATTGGAGACGATTGCTCTTTTGCAGCTCATGCCGGGACGTTTTTAGGGTTAGGTTCACACATTCCCCTTGTCACTTGTTAATCATCCATATGGTTGGAGACTCCCAAAGTTTCCTTTATAAGTTCCCAAAACCTCACTTTAGGCTTTGAGAATGGTTGTCATGGTAACGTTGCACTGAATAGTACTGTATGTTATCTTATTAGATTGGACAGAGCTTGGTTGCAAAAACTCAGTTTGTCCCCTTGCTTCATTCAAGTCAGAAGAATTTTGTGTATGTTTGTTGAGCTTGTCATTAGGAATCAGGATCAGGACGTGCATCGATGTATATCCAGCTGTAGAATTTATATAAGTGGGTAGGCTGTATGATAGATAGAATTGACTTTTTTAGGTTGAAGTTTATGTGAATATATTACAGAAAATTTGCCATTTTAGATAATCACCATTTGCGTTACAGTATTGCAATAGTCTTGCATTGTACAATGATTTTTAAATGTTTTAAAAATTAATGTAAAAATGGCTGTTTAACTGACCACTACAGATGTATCCACCTGTAAATATTATCCAGATTCTGATTGTACATATCTCTATTGGCGCACTTATACCTATCCTGCACTTGCTGCTTATTGCACTACTGGTTAGACCTAAACTGCATTTCGTTGCCTTGTACTTGTACATGTGTAATGACAATAAAGTTGAATCTAATCTAATCTAATCTAATGTGTAACTCTCTCTGAATTAATTATTTACAATTATTTATTCTGTATTACTAAATATAGAGTCATTATATTTCTGTTTTGAGGTTAAAAATAAGAGTGTTAACTGAAATTAATTAATCAAAATACCTGGTGTTATTTTAAATACAGCAGAAAAAAAAGCATATTACATTAAAAAATTGCCATGTTTCCTTAATAATTATTATTATTACTAAAACATAAATCAGTAAATTAAAGCTAAATGGAAAATTACAAAAGAACAAAATTACTTGAAACTAAGATGACTGAAACCAAAATATTAAAATAAAAGCTTAAATATATATATATATTTATATATAAATGTGTGTGTATATACAGTAAAAAACAACAACAACATGACATATACAGTACATCTTTTTTTTTTTTTTTTTTACAAACTAAAGTCTGAATATTTTTTAACTGACTTGGCGCATTTGTTTTTGAAAAGCCTAATAAAAAAGTTAATAAATAAACTTAAGTTTTAGAAAAATCTCAAAATAAATATCCCAATTTGAATGTACATTATAATGTTGTGATGCTTAAATGTACTTTAAAATAATTATAATTTTTTAAATAATAAATGATCAAAATAATAAATTCATAAATATCAAACAAATTAAATGGAAAAACATAACATTTTATATATATATATATATATATATATATATATATGGAAACAGCCAATAAATAGTCAATATATTAGTATGTTTTAATACTGCCCACTTATTGGTTATCGATTATAACATATAATAACTAAATACAACTATGGGCTTATCTGTATTAGCCAAAATATCATTCCTACCCTTTTTATTGTACTCCAGCATAAATCCTGACCTGTGCTGCCTACCTAAGCCCTTCCTATTGAAACAACGCATTGAACTCTTTCGTCCTGGTTGCCCTGGTTACGGCCACTTATCAAGGAGAGGTCTTAAAGATCAAACAGGTGTGGTATCCAGTTGCCGCGATCCTCCCGTTGCTATGGACCTTTGTTCGGTGCCGAGCACAGGTGCACGCCAGTGCCGCGGAGCACGGCGAGTGTACACAAAAACACGACAGAGGGACAAAAAGCATTTCGCCTCCGCGCTGTGGTGCCATAAACTGCCCAGCGACCTGTCTGTGGAAGGGGGGCGGGGGCGGAAAGGAAGGAGGTTTTCAGACTGCAATTCGACATCAGAGGTGAGCCCAGCGAGGGGCCCTGACTGACGGCAAAAACTTGAGTTCACATAGACGTATCTACTGCTCTCCCACTGATCGCTAGTGCTCCTCGCCATCCACCACAGGAAACTCCACAATAGCACGCGGTTACATAGCACATATTGTCATGTTGCTGTTCTCAACTGTCACTCAATTCGCGGCAGCTGTCTTCACCAGCCTCTCCATCCCTTCAGATTTTAGCACTAGAATCTCCTTTTCACCATCCAAGTGTTTCGATAGCGGCAGGTGGGGTGACGCGTCCAACAAGCGGTGCTTAAATCTCGTTGAATGCAGCCGAAATGTGTTAGATTAAATTTCTACCTATTGATTAACAAGAGACGTGCCTGCGTATTGAACTGACGACGATGACTATAAGAGACAATCAGATTTGATTTGAGCACAATGGCCATGAGGTCATCTGACTTCATTGCGACATTCTGCAGTTTAGAAAATGGCAGGATTGATTTTTGCTGCTATAAAAACAGGCTTAGATGGTTTGCCATGGATGTACAATTGAGGTAATCTGATTGCAACTGAGGAAATCGTAACTGAATCAGAGGGCTTGCAACATTGCGTCTCTTTAAATAGACCAGACGCTTTCCATGTAGAAAGTTTTGGGTGAAATCTGAATGTGTTTTTATCAAAAAATGGGGAGTTATCGCAGACAAACATGAAAACAGCTTATACGAGGCTGCCAGTTACCTCAAACCGAAATTTTTCAGCATCCCTCTGACAGGCAGATTGGGGGGTATGGAGAAAATTCACCACCTCCACATCTCTCCAATTTCAGCACTGTAAAATAAAAGGAAAAAATGGCAAAAAGGTCGTTTTGACTGGGCTCCTGGGAGAGAGCATGTTCAGGTAATTAAGTGTAGCTTCACTCAGCCCCCTTGTCAAGGCAATTACCGTAAATCATATGCTCTTACCCGCGTTAATTACCGAGAAATCGGTCTGTACACCACTGACTGACAACCACACTCCGGCCTGCACATATTTACAACAATAACAATTATCCAATGTACCGTTACATCTGTAACAGCTGTGGTCAAAACAGATATTGCTTGTGAAATGTAACTAAAACAATGATAAACTAGGTTTAAATGAATAACATAGCCCTCTTCCCCAATTTAAATAGCTTTAAATTCAAATTAGAGTTGTCCTTGTATTTCAAAAGGAAATTGCATATCAAAACTACAATGTTATAAGAATATTGCATTAATTATGATGCATGAAATGAATTGCATATATATGATTTAAAATAGAACCATTTTTAAATACATTTACTTAAAAAAATTATAAATATAAATGTACATGTATTTTACTTATTTTTAATTAAATGATTAAATGTTTCATTTATGTGATGTATTTAACTTAAACAAAATGTATAAATATATTAATTTTGTTTTTATTTATTTCAATTTTATTTATTTATTTTTTTAAATTGAATATACTTTACATTTCATTTTAAATATAATTTTAATGGAAAACTGAGTTAAAATGTAAAAAATGCAAAAATGACATTTTCATGAGTGGACTCCTTTGTATAAAACATGTTTCTTTATTCCACCAAATCTTTAAGAAATTTTATTTAGTCCTAAATTACAGCGCGTCTGACTCCAGACAGTACATTTCTCGTCAACTTTTCTATTGTAGATTATTAACTGCGGAGGAACAGTTTGCCAGTCCGCTCAGCAGCTCTCTCAGCCCCACCCAGCAGCACTCAGCAAATCAGTAAGAGATGGATTCAAGCATCTCTGCAGTGTTTCTTCCTCAAAGAGAGAGAAAGAGAGAGGGAGACTGAGTGAGAGAGCGAGTAGGAAGTGGGAAGTCACCTCCGTCACTGTAAGTCACCCACCTAATCAGCTCAGTGCCTGGGGAGAGAGGGAGCGAGAGAGGTAACAATTTTAAGGGGTGACTGAACAGCCACATAAGGTGTTCCTGCTATGTTCCCTCAAAGGACGGGTTCACTGCATGTGAAGGGAATCAAATTAGGAGAGGTGGCCAGCCGGGTTGGGGGCTGCTGTGACGTGTTATTGTGTGTTATTGCATTAAAGAAATATTTCAGGAAGATTTTTTAAAGCATAGTAGGAGTTGGTGAGCTAACAAGGAGGATAACTGGCTCTTTTTTTCTTTCTTTTAGGAGCAAGAACAGATTGCTTATTAAATGCTCAGTCTTTTCATGTAAACCTATGTTTTGAAAAACAGAGTTTTTGTTTTCCAAAAATCGAAAACCAATTGAAACCTGAACTCTCTGGGGATTTATTAATCGCTTCAGATGGAAAAAGGTGCTTTCGTAGTTAGTGGTTGAATAATTGCTTTTTTTTTTTTTTTTTTTAGCAATTAGTCGTTATCAGCATTCCACATCTGCCGTGGAACATTTTCATTTAAACATCTGAATGTGAGTAGAAACACATCTCCAACAAGATTTCCAAGCTAACTGACATCATTATCTGCCATCTCAGCTCCATAATCGGCTGCCCTAATGCATTTTTTAATTGTTTTCTTTCCCCAATACGTGTTCCACACCTGAGTAGAGAAGGAAAAAAGTACCATCTATTAAATGAACATCTCGTCATCTGCCTGACCAGCTATTTCAGGTCTCTCCATTAGCGAGAGACGACGAATCCATCTGACGTCCAAACTGTCATATCCCCGAGCCTATAAAGATCCCTATAACATGCTCAACAATCCAAAAAATGGAGACAATTGATTTTCGCCCTGCCAAGAATGATCGTAATAAAGTTTTACAAGCATGACGAATCCCCGAGGTTACGATCTATGCACATTCTCAAAGGAAAAATATTTCTCTTTCTCCATCGAATTAGAATTAGACAAACGGCGGCGACAGTATAATTGGACATTAGTCTTAATTCACGTGTTACAGGAGCTGAATTGAATGCTCGCTCCTCTTGGCTGGACACCGAGCTCTTTTTTTTCTGCACGGCGCGTTCGGTTTTTCTAATTGTGCCCAGTGAAAGGCGGCCATCCTAAACTGAAGAGCATAATTTAACTAGCCTTAATAAAGGATTACTATTCAACGTAGAGCCCATTATTTTCCAGCTAGACTCCCGACCGGAGATAAATAGGAACGGTACTCTCACCTTTTTTTCTTTCTCTCACTTGCTCCCACTTCTCTGGAATCTTAAGTAAATGTATAAGTGTGTGCAGAAACGGATTCAGCTACTTAAAGAAAATGAGAGGGGACCCAAGCAAAAAAGGACGCCTCGACTTTATTCAGTCGAACTGAGGAGCCTATTATGGCTAATATGTTTTTTTAATGGGAAAAACCATAGTTGATCCGAGCTAATTTCCCTTGTGCGGCTTGGGCTCTGAAAGTAATCCATCACCTCAGTATGAGGCGGTGGCGGCGAGTAGCCACGTCTCTAATGAAGCTCTCCTTCAGAGGGCTAAAGAATCACACTGTCAGTCTCCGCTCAATGCCATCTCTGACACAATGGCCCCCCGATTGTTGCTTTCTCTTTGTATGTGCTAACCCAAGCAGGGCCTTATACAAAATGAATGGGCTGATGTAACCTTAGCTTTGGCGGTCCCCTGCCATCCCAAAACACCTGTCAGTCACGCTTTTGTTGTCCGCGCAGGTGAGTTTGACGGCGCACGCCGTACATATTTCTGAATCTCGCGGTTCGTGTTACGTCGCACCAGGCGCTCCATGACCAGGGAGGCTTTTCAGCTAGATTTTGTTGTTGTTTTTGCTGTAGAACCCTCCGCCCTCTGGACTGAAAGGAAATAGAGTGTTTCTTTAAGAGAGAAGGGGGCACAATCCCGTCGCTCGTGTCTTCCGAGGAAGCTAGAACGAAATGCACTCAGCTGTCCTTCTTCAAATGTCACTATCAAAGGTCTACGATGTGTGTGTGTGTGGAGGTTTTTAGCGAAATGATGTGCAAGCTATAAAAAAAAGGCCAGCTCGCTGCACCTTTCCTGCCTCGCCTTTGCTGTCGCTCTCTTTTCCGTGCATTGATCTGTCATTTAAAACTGATCACTTCATTATCTCCCGAACGGCGGGCGTTACGTGGGAGTCGTGAGCATGCTTAACCGAGTGCTTTTTCGTTTATGACCGGCTTTTATACCCAAGGGTAACCGCCTCGGTGGTTAATGGTAATTCAGGGAACGCAGGATTAATGGGAATGGAGTTTAATGCTTGGTTGTCATGTTGTCATGTCTTTTATTTTGTAATCTGATTCTGTCTGTTGTTTCATGCTTCCCTTGCCCTCATGTCTCTTCGCTAGTTTTTTTTTTTTTCTTTTTGTATTTATTGTGTTGTGTCATGTATTGATTGGTTGTCCTTGTCGTTGTGTCACGTGTTCATTGGCCTGTTCTTGTCATGTGACTGTCATTGCTTTGTATATGGGCGGGGCTGTGCAGCGCCGGCACTAAGATTTATATGGTCGGACTAAATAAAGTGAAATAAAATGCATTAAAAAATGAGACCTAGTAGTAAAGAATAGTAAAAATTGTACGCAGGGTTGAAAACAGTAAACATATTTAAATTAAGACTCATGTCGTCAAACTACTCATGTAAACAAACAAAAGAAAAATACATTGTTGTATGATTTTTAAAATTAGATATATAAAAAAAGCTGATTTTTTTGTTTGTTTTATGGCCAGTAAATATATGTTCGTCCGAGGCAGAGAAGGAACAGTACAGGGTCATTGTAACAAAAATAGGCTGAGTTTGCGGCTTCGACATTCACGATACCACCTGTGAACATTCTTGGGAACGCCAGCCAAAAGAATTGGGCCATGAGACGATTTAGTGTCGTTGTTGCGCTAAATGTCCTGCCATGGGATTACTATGAGTTTTTGGTACCAGCAACTGGGTTGTATCTTCTCTTGTCTGAGCTTCTTGGGTCACTTGATGCAACCGATCTTTTATAATTTGCAAAATACGGTTAGGAGAGTGGCCGAGCAGACTGGAGGGGTTGACTGTCAACAGAACGGACCTGTTCAAAAGCAAGTTTTAATGACTAATCCTGTGGCTGCTCCAGGGGAAAAGAGAGAATTCGCAGAGAGAATTCGCTCTGTTCCCAGTTCAGACACAGGATCATTCCCGGTCTCTGGAAGCCCCGTCCCCCTTGGGTGGAGCTCACGGTCCTCCCCCGTAGTCCCCTCAGGGTGGGACTCGAGGAGGATGGAACCTAGGAACAGGTCGAGAGATAGAGGTAGAAGGGGATGAGGAAGAAAATAAAGAAGGAAGAGAGAGAGAGAGAGAAGCTGCTGGAAGGGGTTCATTGACCCCCCCGGACACGCCACCATATGATCCTCCGCCAGTCGGATCGCGGAGTCCAGCGATGTCGGTCACTGGCACTTGACACACTTCGCGGTTTTTCAGTCGAGTGATGAACTTCTCCAGTACCACTCGGTCGAGGATGAGCTTGACGTAGCTTCCTTCAGCTAAGAACCATTTGAGTCAGGAGTCCCGGAGCTGCTGAGCCAACACGGGGGTCGGCAGCTCTCGGCCAGGTCCAATGAACGGAACTGCTGGCTGGCTTCGGGGTCATCCTGTGGCCCCATGTTATTCAGCAGCAGGTGGTGGGTTGCTATAGGTGATGCTGCTGCCCCGGCCTACACCTCCCGGTCCATCCAGCTCCACAACATCTTACGGTCCTCCTGCTGGGCCTGGACCATGGCCTGGAAGCGGTGCTCTTGGTCCTTCCGCATCTCACAGCCTCTCTCTCCCGGCTTCTCCTCTCATGAGCTTCTTTAAGCAGTCTCTCCATGCCAATTACTGAAGCTATTTATATATATATATTTATGAATACATTTTCCAAAAAGACAAACATAAATACAACTGTACTTTAATTCTTCATGTTGCCTTCCTTTCTCACAAATGCTTGCATCTCTCCTCTGTTTTTCAAAGGTTTCCACTTGATAACCATTAGTTGTGTGATTCACACCTAAAGCTCTTTCCGGACCTGTTATTCGAAGTAGAGGCTTGCTGGCTGAATCATCTTTCATTTTGAGCCTCATCGAACCGAACGCGAGGGACACAAGGTTGCCACAGTAGCCTTCAGATACGGGTGACATTTTGCAGAGTGTGTGAAGTCTTCTCAATGGAAAGGGCAGGTATGCTTCAGGTAATACCACATTATGAGCTCCCAACGGTCTTGGATTTCTCCGGATTCGCTCTCAGATTCTGAAGTAACCCGAGCTAAAGCTTGCCAGAAACCCAAAGCACATATATACTGTAGAAGAGCTTTTAATAAATATTCATATTCATAGTAAATCAATTCCTTCACCTATAAAACGTACTGGGCATGCTTGATGGTTATATCCCAGAACATACATCCAGCATATTGGGAAAAAAAAGGATCACAGAAAGCCCTGTCTGCCAAGATATTGAAGTAAATCTCAATACCTTCCACTGAAATTAAAATGACGAAGATACCCACTTCCCTTTCAGCAGATGTTGGTCTGAGTCGCTGTGGAAGACTAGTGATTTTGTTGTTGTTCCTTCTGCTTTCTGACAACAAGTCACAGTCTACCTCAGCGACCAGGTCCACTGGCTAATGATGTAGATACCAAACGAGTGGCTCATCAATGACCAAATGCCTTCGTTTTCCCCTTCATTAGGCAGGTAAGTTGCATCTGATTGTTACTTGTAGCTAACGCTCATAATTAAGCGCATTTTGGAGCCATGAACAATGCGGCTGATTAACTGGCTTTGCTTAAAAAAAAAAAAAAAAAAAAAAAAAAAAAACTTTCATTTTTTATTTTTTTTTTTTTTGTCCGTGTTTGTGCGTTCCGAACTATGCGAATCCAATTCAGCAGAGAGTTGAATTATTTCTGTTGTTGCAAACGTAGCCCTGTAGGATGCGATTGCGCCGACCAACTTAAGGTGAATGTTTTTGTGTAGGAGGCTGATATGTTTCAAGGCCTCGAGCTCCGAGTTGATCTTTTATTCATGCAAACCTTGTTCACTTCTGATGAAGCAATTATCTCACAAGCAAATCGCTTTTGTGTCGTCTGTTAAACGCTATGCAATCGCATCGTTGTTTCTCTTTCGAACTGATTAAAAACCTCATCCTGATACCTGTTCTGAATCGCCTCTTTCTTCTTTTCCTACACAAGTTTGTAATGTAATCGTGGTTCCGCGTAAATCAGATCCACTCCTGTTGCTTTAATAATCAAATCGGCCAAGGTTATTAATCTAGTCCCTCTTAATTAAGAGGCCATAGATAGGTGAATTGCAGCATTTGTAATGGTATTGTGCAGCTGATGGATACACAGACCAATAAAAGCCTTCAGTAATGGCTTCGCTGTGACTATGAATATGCATTAGCCCAGCGAACGATGAACAATGAGAGTGGGTGTTACCTTCAACTCTCACCGAACGGTGTAGGATGTTTCCATGGTGACCACCATGGTAACGCAGCGCTGAATTACTAGCCTCGGCCTTGAGAGGGGCTGTTGTCGACAATACTCGCCGCCTGCTTTTATCATGCTAAAACTATAGAGTGCTCTAGGTTATTACGACTCCATTACTTTAAGAGTAATTCATTTAATAAGATATCGGCCCTCCCAAAAAAGCCCATTCAGGGTCAGGACGATCCAGGGATTGATTCGTATGAACTTGTTCAGTGTTATTCAAGGGGGGAAAAATGCTTTTGAGATGGAGAGAGAGCACCATTTTCATTTGCAATGATGCTCTGTATTATGATCAAGTCTTTACCTCAGTCCTCCGGCCCTGGTGACGGGTCAAAGGATTTCAATTACCACCGCATGAGCTCTCAACATCCTGCTCTGCCGAGCAAAGGTTCAACAGGTTCATCAGCTTATAATTTCCCATTGCACCTAGAAGACCTCGGTTAAATATTTTAGAAAGTAAATAGCGTTTTCATTTTGAAACGTATTGTGCTGGATATAAGATGACCCTTGAAGGTTTAATTGAAATGATTGAAGTACAAGGGGAAAAAATCTTAAGCTTCCTTTTTTGCATTTACTTCCTCTTTACTTACAATAATGTGATCATTGATTTTTCTTGCTTTCAATTGCATTTTTATTTTGAAACACACTGCACTGGTCACAAGACGACTATTGAGATTTAATAGAAATGATTAAATTACAATGAGAAAAATCTTAAGCTTCCTTTTTATTCACAATAATGGGATCAATAAATTTTTTTCCTTGTTTTATTTTATTCTTTTATTTTATTTTTTCATTTTAAAAATACTGCACTGGGCATAAATTATTAAATCAGAAATGTTTAAAAATTATCTTTCCTTTTTTACTTGACTAACAGTGATGGAATCAATAATTTTTGTAAAAACACAGATGAAAAATATTAATCTTCCTTTTTTTTAATTAAAAACCTGTGTAGAAACTCGTAAATGTAACAATTAAGTAAACACTGGATTAAAGAATTAAAAATGAGTGTTAATTTTTTTTTTTTTTTCCCTGTACAGTGGGATTTATCTTTCTTTTACTTACTTGGCAAAAAATAATAATGGAATCACTATTTTCCCCAAAATCCAAAAAAATGATAAAGTAAGAGAGAGTGTGTATCACATCAGTACTTAAAATATATAATAATAATAGATGCATTTAATTATAATTATTATTAATGTACATTTTAATGTTATAAAACAATTCAAATTTTACATAATTATTTACAATTCCAGGTAAAGGTCAAAGGATGCCTGCGATGCTTTATAAGGCACCATGTGTATATAAACAAGAGCTGTCTTTTTATGGTTCGCGTAATCCTGTATATAAAGGAAATCTTAAAAAGCGAACAGATAAATGCTAATAATTCTGACTGTATAATAGAAACCGTATCCACAATGTAAATAATACACATTTATGCAAGAGATTTGCACGACCAGTTCTATGTGATGCGTATAGGATCATAAAGTGTCAGAATTACAGGATTAAGTCTTTTGAGTTGCGAGGCAGCTTTAATGTCTCTGAAAGCCGAAAGCAGGCTTGTTTGAGAGGATGTGTCAGAAATGGCAGACTCCCTCTCACAGTCCCCCGAGTCCCTTGTAATCATGATGTGCAGTGATTGTGCAAGAGCGCCCCCTGCTGTACACTCAGCAACCCTGCAGCGCCCAGATGATGTCGCTCCATGCAGGAGCCTCTTACGGACAATATGGACTTCCTCTGTGAGGCTAATTGTGATTTTATAATTAATACAATTACGAAACACCTTATTATGCTGCGATTTAACAAGATTCTACACATTTTTTGGATCAACGCGAAGTTGAGACTCTGCTCAGTAACTGTGCAGTATACTGTGCTCAGTATTGAATATTTATACCGTGACACGATGCCAAGGCGACGTAAGGGAGCGATATCACAGATAAACCCCTGCCAACTGCACTTCCTACAGGACAGCTGCCATCAGTTGAGTGCCCAGCCGTGAGTGAGCTGCCCACCATCTGATGGCTGGGACGATGACAGGAACACAGAGTGTGACTGGGAGTGATCCATAACACACACACACACACACACACACACACATCAATGCGCATCCTCTCTGACTTTCCTAGGGTTTACATGGAAACACATCGTCTGCAGTTGAATAGTTTTCGGTTTACTTAATACTAGTTCTAATAGAAGTAATGCATTTCAAAGCAACTTTTCTTTTACAATGTCCGCCTTACATTGAGTTTGCCGCTTATAGGTATAAACAGGGTGTTTATAATTACAACAATACATTGAAAGCTCTGTTTGCATTTAAATGACACCGAAAATTTCGCACCACATTTAAGTTACAGATGGCCGTGCCAGCTTTTACATTACAAACAGGGAGGATACTATTTAAAAATGATTATTATTAATAGGCCTAAACTTTTGAGGTGCCCAGTTGCCCTCTTGAATGTGACCTTGGACCACAAAACAAGTCATAAGGGTCCATTTTTTTAAATTGAGATTTCAACATCATCTGAAAGCTCAATAAATAAGCTTTTCATTGATGTATGGTTTGTTAGGATATTGGCCGAGATACAACTACAGGGTCACAAATATGGTATTGTTTAACTTTGCCAGTTTAAGTTTTTACACTTTGTCATCACCTGTGCTAAATTGTGTGATGTCAGAATATTATATATATGTATGTATATATATATATGTATGTATATATATGTATGTATATGTATGTATATATATGTATGTATATGTATGTATATATATATATATATATATGTATATGTATATATGTATGTATATAGTGCAGGAAACGGTAGAACTCTTTGCACTAGTATGTTCATAATTCATAAGTTAATACATTAAAATAATATAGTAAGACACAGTTCGCAACATCACAAATAGTTTGTCTTATGAGCCCACAGAACCACTTCTTGTTCTGAAAAGTTACAAGTAAATAAGATACTGAACTTGATATTATTGAAAAGCAGTTTTGAGCTTGATACAAATGATGAAATCTTGTAATACTTAAAATGCTAAATCTGAACTCATTTTCTTTACTCATTGCACATAAGTTGTAAGACATTATTTTCCGGAAGAATGTATACTAAACATCTGGACGGTTTTAATTTGAGTTCAAACCTCCAAGAAAACAGGCTTTTACTGGGAAAGTACTCATAGAATATGTATGACAATGTGTTTGATGGGATTTTTTCCAGATGAATCTCGAAGATGCATCTGCTGTTCAAGTAATGACATAAGTTATAAAAGCACTTTTTGTGTATTTCTGCTTGTTACAGTTAAGAGTTTCCAAATAGTAAGTACCTTGTAATTAAGTATGAATTTTAGAAAAATAAATAAATGTTAAAGAGTCTCCAATTATATATACTGTAGGTATATTATTTTGTTCTGTTTATTTCAAACTAATAGTGAGTATAAATATAAATTTTTTTAAGATTTTTCTCTTTCATGAAATGTGCAATTATAGCGCAGATGTTCTAACTAATGCAAGTGAACCACATCCAACATACCAGAACGCTAATGGAAAAACTCTTTTATGCTTACCTATTAATAGTCTGTTGATTAATTCTTATCTACAACACAAAATGTTTCCCAAAAAAGGGGAAAAAAACGAACTCTAAAATTATAGTGTAGCCTATTGTATGACTCATGTAGTAAGTTCAAGGTAGTTGTGTTGAGTAAGCTGAATTGCCC
This sequence comes from Enteromius anoplus, assembly GCA_032359395.1. Classification (NCBI taxonomy): domain Eukaryota; kingdom Metazoa; phylum Chordata; class Actinopteri; order Cypriniformes; family Cyprinidae; genus Enteromius; species Enteromius anoplus. The sequence goes on from JAUMHG010000079.1 coordinate 5,627,905, forward strand.
CTAAATTAATACTTGGAAAAGATTAGGGCTGCACGATTTGGGAAAAATGTCACATTGCGATTATTAAGGTCAAAATTGCGATTTGCAATTGCGATACGAT
>JAUMHG010000079.1:5667763-5686376 GCA_032359395.1 Enteromius anoplus
TGTGTGTGTGTGTGTGTGTGTGTGTGTTTGTGTGTGTGTGTGTGTGTGTGTGTGTGTGTGTGTGTGTGTGTGTGTGTAAAGCCTACTGTATTTAAAAGTCTTCGTGAATCCTCTTGCATCCTAATGCTCTTTCTTTATTACCAGACACTACTGTTTGAGATGGAAGGACAAAGACTGTACAAGGCATTATGAACCAAGGCATGAAGAATAGCAAAAAGTTACAGGCTTGTATGAAGTGAAATGTATTCAATTATACCATACTTTGGCCATGAATCCTATGAGTCATCACAATAAAATATAAGGATAATGTAAGGATGATGTCTAGGTGTCTAGGTCAACAGAGCAGATTTTATACTGTCTCACCTGCAACAAAGAGATTTAATGCACCATCTCAAGCCATGTCATTAACTGACAAATGCTCTAATTATTCTATGAGGGCAGAGCAATGGAGATTTAGCGGGAGGGTAGGGGGAGGACTAAGCCGGGCAATTAGGAAAAGCAATCTTTGCTCCCTGAGGTGGATAGAGAGAGAGAGAGAGAGAGCGGTAAGTATTAACACAGTGCATGTCTCTTTAAAAGAAGGGAGAGCAAGGGAGAGAGAGCATGTGAAAGGGGGAGGGGGAGTTGGCTGCGTTGGAACAGTCCGCCTCTAATGAGCAGATTTGAGAGACACCAGTGTAAGAGAGAGAGAGACATCCAAGCATATGGGGGAATAAGATGACGACGGAGAAAAAGACAACCAGCGCCACACGAAAATCATTCCAACAACGTGATTGAGTCAAGGAGGAACAGAGGAAGGTAAATCGGGAACGATGAATCTGGTTTCCCCACCTGCACGAGAAACGGAGGACAGGATTTTTATACAGACCTGAAAAGAGAGCTGAGAGGAAAGCAGAGACAGTGACAAAACAGTGCCCAGATAAGGAATTAATCACATCAGTTTGTTTGCGATCAAGCTGCGCGCTCATTCTGTGCGGGCGAGAGTGTGCGTATATGTGCATGCGATTGTGTGTGGATAGAGACTGCATTGTTGCTAGCTGACGGAGACCGAAGCTTGCAGAATCCATCGCTCTTTTTTCTCCCTGTGTGGCATCACTATGTCGGGTGGATTTGGTACAACAGTAGGTGAGCTCCTGGCAGAAAGGATGCGACTGTAAATGCTACCTGCCTGCTTCATCCATCGACCGTCACTCTGAAGACTCACAGGTCTCTAGGGGGAGCCTGGTGGTCTCAGCGACTGGGAGGGGAAGTGAAACAGCTCAAAGCCCCAGAGAGGGTGAGCGGGAGTGAGGGTAGGTGTGTGCTGGCACAGGGGGCCACTGTGGAGGCAGGAACGAGGAGGGGGCCAGAGCACCAGAACCGAAAGAATTGTTGCTGCGTTGGTAATGACAGAACAAGGCGCATGGCTGGCGTGGGCCCACTTTCATCACTAAGAAGCAACTGCAGGAAAGCAAGCAACTTGTGAATAAAAAGCTCCACTCTTGGAGGAGGATGGTCTGAGAGGGCTCAAGCTGCTCCTGCCTAGTTTGACAGGAGGGGACTACTGCCCGGGAGGGCTCCGCTTTTTTCTTTTAACTTTTTGCATTGTTTCTTAAGGCAACTAAAGGGAGTGTATACGGGTCTTTTCCTTACCCAGCGTTCCTCCGACACCCCGGCCCCATTTTCAAGTCTGATTTTCTTTGGGTCTTACTTTCTTTTCTTTTTCTTTTCTTTTTGAGATTTGGGGTATTTGCCAAAACCTATTTCATGCATGTCCACTGGGGGCAGGTTCAACTTTGATGATGGGGGATCATACTGTGGAGGGTGGGAAGAGGGAAAGGCCCATGGCCATGGCATCTGCACAGGACCCAAGGGCCAAGGCGAGTACGCAGGCTCCTGGAGCCACGGCTTTGAGGTGGTGGGCATCTATACCTGGCCCAGTGGGAACACCTATCAGGGGACATGGGCGCAAGGTAAACGCCATGGAATTGGAGTTGAAAACAAGGGCAAGTGGGTTTATAAAGGTGAGTGGACACATGGATTTAAGGGACGCTATGGTGTGCGGGAAAGCACAGGAACCAGTGGCAAATACGAGGGTACATGGAACAATGGCCTACAGGATGGATATGGAACGGAGACTTACTCTGATGGAGGTAAGAGTCTTTTGTAATGAGTTACAGTTTGTAAAAAGACACCACAAATTCCTGACAATAAGACACTTAAAGGGTTCACTCTAAACTGAGCATTTTGTCATCTTTTACCCACCCTCTTGTCGTTACAAACATGACTGGTTTTCTTCTGTGAAACACCTGAAGATTGGACCCCATTGTTCTTCTAACTATTTACTTGTGTGTTCTACAGAAGAAAGAAACAGATTTGGAATGAAGATAATTAAATGAAAACGATGCTTTAATGGCAAACACAAACACACTCTCACAGCACAGAGATTTTTGAAATACATTGTGATTTACATTTTTGCACCATTCATCACTTTTTTATTTATTTATTTATTTTTCCTCTATTCCTCATCATTTAGACAAGCCATTTCCTCCATCCTCCACAAAATGCTGAGGATATAAATTTGGAGGCTCAAATTAAGGCCAATTGGACATCTAGAAAGGCAGTGAAAGAGAGAGAGAGAGAGAGAAAGAGTGACAGATACCAGTTAACCTAAAAAATCCTGGAATCCCTATTTGGGCTGTAACAAGGTTTCCGGTGTACTGTTTTGGAGATAGTACAAACTAAGAAACAAAACAAAAGTTAAGAACTCTTGGCAGATAATTTGAACCTGGCAAGATGATACAAAGGCCGGATAACTGACAACGATCACTGTCCATGAAGGTAAAATTGAATCCAGAAGCGTATTTACTTGTAACAACTTAAACTACCCCGGTAGCATAACTTAACAAAACAAAGGATTTTTCTGTCAACCTGGAATGTAAATGCATACTTGTCAAAGTCACCTGAGCTGAACCCTCACCTCTGTTGCTTTTTGGAACTTAAATTTCCCATTTAATCACCCCTACTGGTAAAGGTGCCATAATGCATGATGATAGGAATGTAACATTGGAACCACAACTATTATAGGGATCTTTCAACTAAAAACTTTCATTCTATCTGTTTATTCTCCCTCCTTTAATTAGAAACCTGCAGTAGAAAGTCACTGGGGTTAAAACAATACTGGAACACATTGACACAGACGAAAGTCAACCAGGTTTGAAATGGCATGAGAATGAGTAAAATAAGTATGTTTAGTTTTGGCTGAACTGCCCCATTAATTAAATAGGTAGAGTAGGAGTGTGTATAGGGGGAGTATGTACATTTGGCTATGATAGACTCATATATTGATTTTAGGTCTCAAAGTTCAAAAGGTAGCTGAATGTATAGATGTACAGAAACATACCAAAGTATACGTCTTCACACTCCCTAAAGATACTGTTTCAGTGAGTCTGAAAAGTACAATCAGCACCCGTTTTTATGCTGAAGAAAGTATCAATTCTGGTGAATGAGGATTGTACTCATCAACAGTGTACCTATTTTTGGAGCAGCATAACCCCTCTCTCTCTCTTTGTTTCATTCTCTCAATCTCCCTGCATTATGGAAGTGTTGCCTGTGTGTCTTTTACAGCAAGTTGCTGTGGAAACGCACACAGACTCTGGCAGCAGGTCAGCGTGTCACTGGAGAGTCAGTGCTTGCCACTCTGATTGGCTGGCTGACTCGCTAATGGTGTTTACTTACTTTGGTACTAATCTGGGCCACTTAATCACGACCACAGTAAGCAGTAAGAGAAGACAGAGATTGACAAGAAAAAAAAAAGAAAGAAAATGAGCCAGAGTAGGAAGAGACAATACAGGAGGAGGTTAATAGGGCCACAAAGAGGTTACAGTGGCATTATCAGCTCTCAGTGCTGTCTGAGTACACCACAGCTGCCACACACTAAAGCATCTGTTCACATTATGACCTGAATTCCCCCATCACACTAAAGAGGACAGGCTTGAAGAGGGCAAGTTAGTTTCGGCTGGCTTCTACACGAGAGATGCTCAAAGTATGCAATATCATAAACACCTTTGTTATAAATATAAACTGACATTTCTAGGCTTGCTGCGAACACATCATTTAATGCGATATTTCAAAACTATTAACATTACATCACATGCATTAATGTTTGATTCAATAGCATGTCTTGTCATGTTTTACCCCTCAGTCAGCCTTTTTAGACTACTTGTCTAAAGAGAACGACATTGTACAGGATATGGCCGATTTTTGCTTTTACAGCTGCCCTGATTTCAGTTTCTGACGTAACCCTAATGATTATTCAGAAGTCAGGGAGTAAAGTACTTACATACATCAATGTGAATCTCTGCGTTGCTCCAGGCCAGCAGTGTCATCATGTCCACTATGTGGCTCATATACAGCAATTCCCAGCACTCTTGCATTACTAAAACTCAAATGCTGATCAATTTGGCTTCCGAAAAGTGGCATTCCACCTTGCTCAAAATCAAATTGAACTACCTACATCTGGTTTAACAACAAAAAGAAACAATCTTTTTTAGTTGTGTGGTTCAGAGACGTTCAGGATGACTTTATGTTGTTTCTAATTCTAAAACGGGGACTATTTCAATTTTCACAGACATCACCTAAATAGCATTGAAAAAAAGTCAAACTGAAATCCCCTTAAACGGATAACAGCCTGCTAGTCTATGTAGGCTTACAGGGAGATTTAGTTTGAAGTGTGGCTTTATTTTGTATTGTGGGGCATTGTTGTAAATACCATTGTCCTATATACATAATACATCACCTAAATAAACAACACTTTTATGGCATTGTTTATGTAAGACTGACAATGCGATAAACGTATGTGGTTTGAATCAGCCTCTAGCCTGCCACGTGAAGTGCTTGTTATTTCCAAAGCTATGATGAATGCCCAAAGGATGGTTTATCTTACAGTAGGTTACGGATAAGAGATCATCTCTTTAGTCCATCTATGGACACAAACACTTGTTTCATTCTAAGAAGTGCACTGTCCTGGATTTAAGCGTGGCAGACAGATGTGTACTCTGCGAGAGTCTGGCCCGCAATCACACGCATGCAACAATTACTCTGAGGTGCAATTGCTGACTTTGTAAAAAAGACGAGAGATTAATAATTCATAGAAGAGCCGATCCAAACAGACTTTCTGCCTGCTTTGCGGGAGTCTGCCTTTTCCTGGTACGAATTCTAATTAGCATTGTATGTGAGATATTTAGGCCAAGTAAGCCACAATGCCATCATTTCTTTAGACAGACCTGATCACGACACATGAAAAAGGCAAAAACAAGAAGTATTCAATCCCGAAACAGAACTGTGTGCATTGTTAAAGAAACGATTATATATTCAACCCGGGGGAAGGCGCGTGATTAAATCTGTCCTGTGATGTTTCCGCGTCTTTGATCTTTCTGCATTAACCGTTTCCGTTCTGTGTGCCCCGCGCCGTTGCACAATACATCTCATAGGCCTCCGGCAGAAACGCAAGCGAATTAGTTTTGACATGTGGGATGCAGGACTCATAGAAAGCCAATACAGGACCACTAATCGCATAACCATGTGACCCATGTGAGACGTCCCATAGTCGCAGAAGGCTACTGCTGTCTGTATGTACGCCCTATACGCTTAAGTCAGCAACGTAATGACAGATCCAACACAACAATTTTCTTTTTGCTATTGCATTTTCACAGCTGTGCGGTGATTCAATTAGATGTTCCTCTGATTAATACTAACGTCTGTGTCCTCAGAGAGAGGCTGTTCTCTATATTGGATATTCACACTTGGTTTGTTCAAAGAGTTGTTAGACTCACAAAGCAAGTGATCTGACATTTACTTGAATGCAAGTTATATTGGATATTTGAACATCTTAACCTCCTGAGACCCAGCAAACAAACAAAAACAAGGTTTGCCATATATGCAAGAGTACCACATGAAATACCAAACAGTTGCATCAGACATGCTGCCTTTAACATCAACAATAAATTATATGAGATTAATTTTCACCTTTCATCTTGTATAGTTGCACTTTATAAATTGCATTTAGGATTGCATTTCCCTGCTGTTTGCTATATCGTATCATTATAATATTAAATTTGAAAGAAAAGACGTAGAGGTCATCTTTACGATATATATTAAAACACTTCAAACTTTGATAAATACGGTCTTAGCGATATTAGCAAACAACTTATGTCCACTACAGTGAAGAAAAATGAATTGCTGAGTCTCAGGAGGATATAAAACCCAACCGAAACAGGCAGGCTATACACCCACTCTTATCTTCAGAACCACGGAGAGCGCCAGCAGCGCGCCCGTGTCGTGACTGTTCTCCCTCTATCTCTTTCTCCCTGCGATGAGCTTTCCCACGATATCATAGTAATACAAGAGAAGAGTTTCCAACGATTATCTAACAAATTTTCTTCATTAGGCCTGCCTGTCATGCTGTTTACTTATAACACCTCTTTAACTGCCTCTTTTAATGAGAGGTTCCTATGGCTACCTGCTGAATTATCAAAGGACTTGCGGATTGCGTATGTTTTTACCACAAGAGATCTCACGTTCGTTCCCCTGCCTGAGATCACTGGGAAATCATACATGGGGGACACTTTAGCAATTCGTTTTGACCGATAATAACCTATTTTCTTAATGTCAAAGGTGTCTGTTTGTTTAATCTGAAATTAATGAATGTCCACTTTTTTGCCATCCAGATGCTGATTTGTATCCTGACTGTTCTGTATAAATCAGTTAATGATAAAAATGTTGGCATTTTGTTTAGCTTTTCTCCTGATGAAGTATAATAGATATTTACATTTCATAAGACAAAAGAATAACTGTATTTAAAACACATTACATATTTAAAAAACAATTATATATCAATTATTTAGCATGACAATAACACTAAATGTGTACATTTATATTATGCCAGTATAAATATCAGTATCAGCAGCTAGTAACAAATGTTAACATCTTTTAATATAAACAAATGAAGAAGAATATGTAAATGATGAGCTTAAATGTAAGAACTGAATACTAACAAACAAAGCTTACTAAATGCTTCATTTGTAAACACAACATGATATAATTTTATAATTCATTAAATGTGCATTACAGTGTCCATAAATATATGATATAAAGTGTCACCAGTATGCGCTCTTCCTGCACATCTTGTTACAGAACAATGAAGATTACATGTTTCAGTTGCTTTAATTTGGGACTCTGCCCGAGACCTTCGGGGAACACAGAACAGTTCAAAGGCTAATCAAGGACAAGTTCCCCCACCACATACCTCAAACGGGAAGACGTAATGTACAAAACCATTTCAGCCTGTGGGCGGATCTTGTCCTCAGACCGCCAGACTCCGAGTCGGATGCTTAGTTTTGTGTCTGTGCTAACGTTGTGCCCATCAATCAGAGCACTACAGACATCAGCAGTTTTACATCACTGTCAGACAGTCTTTATTCTGGAAGGTCTGCCAATGCATCATAATCAAAAATTCTCTCTCGTCTATAATCCATTGAACTATCTATTAGATTTGCTTTTGTTTTAAGGACATTATTGTTACTGATTATCCACAAAAAATGATTGCTATGCAATATGTCTGTAAAGATATAGAAATAGATACAGGAAATAGATTCTTTCATTTGTGGCCTGTAGAAATTACAAAAATGTTGGTATTGTGAAGATTTTTAGCAACTCTTATCTCAAAATCTTGTGTTATGTTAGACTTCTGGAATGTTACGGTTAAATCTGAAGCAAGCAAAAGTGTGCAGTAGATAATGAATGGAAGATAGTGTGTGCGCTTGTGCGAAAGAACTACACTGTGAATGTTTGGGAGGTGTGAACTGGTGCCTCCTCTCTTTCTATGTGTCAGTGTGTGTGGGAATTTTCCAAGCTAATCCCATCAGTTTAGGCCTGTGTTTGATCTACATATCACACAGCACGCAGCTGCTGCCCGACAATATGAAGCAAGCATCAGCCAGATGTTGGCCAACTGTCGGCCACTCCGCCAGAACGCGGCATCAGAATCACAACAGTACGGGCCTGTGACAGTGTGTCAGTTTCCTGTTCTCACTTCAACTGCAGTACTTGCTATCTCGCTTTCATACACACACTCAGCCTGCAAGTATCCTCCTTCTGATAAAATTATTAAATCCTTGAAGAGTTTATCAACCGCATCTCATCAGAAAACATAACTATTTTATAAGCTGGTGATTATGGCTGTTTCGCATGAAGGTTCACCCCAACCCTCGGGTAAACCCAACTCTCAATGGGACATAAACTAATCATATGGAAAGTGTGAATTAGATCAAACAAATTGCAGAAATATAAAACATTAAGAGTATGTTGGGTTTAATGACTTTTTTGGGGGTTGTTTTCTGATAGATAGATAGATGGATAGATAGATAGAAAGATAGATCAGGAAGCTCTCTGGCAGAGCTGTTTGTAAGCCAGGAAACTACGTATATTGAAGTGGGGGGCTGGGAAAATCCACCAAGCACAACTCCAGCCCCATCGAGCCATCCAGCAGCCCTCGCTGACATGCCAACCCACAGAGATCAATACAGGCAGAGGGAATGGGGGCGTTCATATGGCTGGATGTGTATGCATGTGTGCATGTAGCTAACAGGATGAGAAGGCTGATAATGTATAGACAAAAGGGATGGGAGAACAGAAAAGAGGGTGAGAATGAATAAGAGGTGGGAGAGATGGTGAGATAACGGAAGTAGCACAGTGAGCTGTGTGTGTGGCTGCCACAGTTATAGTGCCAGCATGTTCTAGAATGTTGGCCAGGATGAATCATCAGCATGTAGGGATAATGGTTACATCAGAGGTGATATCATAGAGCGCCAAAAAGTACAGGACAGATCAAGTGGATGGCTAATATACACCTTCCGGTATAAAAGATCCATGCTAGGTGAGCTCAAAATCTTAAAGGGACAGTTTACTCACCCTCACATTGTTCTAAAATTGCACTATTTTGTTGATTCTGTGGAATACAAGAAGAACGTTGTATGTAAGCTAAACACTCCAGTTAAATCATCTTACATTACATAGCCATGATATCGTCGAAATACATATTTTGTGTTTAAAGAAGAAACTATTTTATACAGGTTTCTGAGTAAATGATTTTTGGGTGAACATATGAGAGAGCGTTATCCCAGATTTCAGCACCACGGAGAGTGGCATTTTGTAACTGGATTTGGTTGTAAGTGATTTAACTATGGCTTTTTAATGACCGTTTTTACCTTATACGAAACAAAAACAAAAATACATTGACAGTTAACACTACTAAATTAAATTATCTTAAAATATCCTCGTTTGAGGGGTTTTCTCAGCAGATATTGATATATGCCATTGGTTGCGATTAATTACGCACCAGTCCTATAATGAAACTGAATAACTGTAAGGATTAAAATGCTCTTTACCTTTTTCCATTGACAGCATTTTCAGATTAAGGCCCATCAGTGCAGTTTTTATTACCTGCGAGAACCTTAGTGTTATTGGTTACCCATGCCACTTAATGAAAGTTCCAAGATGGTGATTCATCAAGACTCCCGACAGAAAGATCAGGCTTCCAGCGCCATAAAGGAAATTTTACAGAACGCAACATTCCATTATTTTGTTGGCACACTCACTAATAAATAACACTGCTGGCGGCTTAATTGATGGGCATCGTGATACCTCATGGGCATTAGGATCAATCAGATGAAAACTTGGTGCCTTAAGGCTCAATCACAATAAGAAAAGTAATGGAGCCAGGTTTGGAGGTCATGGCTGCCAAAAAAAAACTCTTCTACTGTTGCCATTATGGCACTTCCTGTGCCCGTCATTGAGGAGGTTGGTCATGCTGATGACGCTATTAGTGATCACAACTGTAACAATGGTGCGTCTCAGGGGCATCATGCACCAAGTTTGATAGTTCATCAAAATAACACATAAAAAATTATTTTCCGTAACGTGATATGCAACATTTGAATATTTCAACGTAGTTTGCTTTAGAGAAATACGAGGCATTTACCATAGCGAAATACAGGCACTTTTTCCACATTCTTTTTTAAGCACTGTCCCACAACATTTCATTCTTTTTTTCATTAAGTTGTTACCACTTCTCATTGCATGGCACAAAAGCAATGAGAGAAGCATTTTATTGAGCTCACGAGGATTATTACTGTTTGTGCCTGGAGTAACACGCACTACAAACCTCTCCCAACTGTATTGAGTTACTCAAAAGGCACAAACATATTACAGAGATGTGAACTGCAGTATGATCTCCCTGGTGGTTAAGTTTATAGTATCAAGGCAGGTAAAAGGGCAATTAACCTTTCAAAATACTAAGTGCCTGCAGCTAAATTGTTGTTTTGACTGTCTTTTGGTTTTCAATCACAAGGAAAAATGTCCAAATCTCAATGCACCTGTTTGTCAGCACACACATACGTTCACAGACGTTATTTTCAGTCTAACTGTGCCACAAATGAACTCAGGTCCACAAAATCTTCCATCCAGCTATTTAAGTTACAATTTAACTTTCCATGAATGAGATGAATTAACTTAGGACTGGATGTGAAACCCAGGGTTCAACAGCATTGACACAATTGTTGCAATTCGTTTTTCTAGTCCCCGAAACCATTAGAAAAGACTGGCTAAAATTCTTGCTTCTCACCACTGCAGCTAAAAAGCAGCCTTTTCAGTCAGTTCTCTTTATACAGTATAATGCTTTTTCCAGCATAGTCGTAGGCCAACAGACTATCAAAGCTGAAAACATGAGGCAGCTCTCCAAACTGGAGAAACCTGAGGGCAGCAGACTCAGCAGGGGAACCCTGGGTTTCACATCTGCTGCAATTCTGCAAAATCCTGCAACAGACAGCTTGATTGCTGATTCGTAGTGTCCATGTCTAAAGTTGTCTCTTATCTCCTGTTTTTTCACACAGGTACATACCAGGGCCAATGGGTGGGCGGCATGCGGCATGGATACGGCGTACGGCAGAGCGTTCCGTACGGCATGGCGGCTGTCATTCGCTCACCTCTGCGTACCTCCATAAACTCTCTGCGCTCAGAGCACAGCAATGGCACAGCTCTGCTGACTGGCGATCGGGCGCCTGTGGCTGGCGTAGGGGGTGGCGGTGTCCTAGCAGTGGGCAGCCCAGCCATATCCCGTGGAGGCTTCGTTCTGACGGCCCACAGTGAGGCAGAGCTATTGAAGAACAAAAAGAAGGGTCTGTTCCGCCGCTCACTCCTGAGTGGTCTCAAGCTGCGAAAATCCGAGTCCAAGAGCTCATTAGCCAGCCAGCGGAGCAAGCAGAGTTCCTTCCGCAGCGAGGCCGGAATGAGTACGGTGAGCTCCGCCGCATCCGACATCAACTCAACCATTAGCCTAGGCGAAGGGGAGGGTGAGCTGCCAGTAGGCGAGGACGATGTAGATGCCACTACCACCGAGAGTTACGCCGGCGAATGGAAGAACGACAAGAGGACAGGATGCGGGGTGAGCCGGCGTTCAGACGGACTGCAATATCAGGGCGAGTGGTTGGGCAACAAGAGGCATGGCTACGGATGCACCACCTTTCCAGATGGCACCAAAGAGGAAGGCAAATACAAACAGAATGTGCTAGTCAGCGGCAAACGAAAGAACCTCATCCCATTACGCGCCAGCAAGATTCGCGAGAAAGTGGACAGGGCGGTCGAAGCGGCGGACAAGGCTGCCGACATTGCCAAGCAGAAGGCAGAGATCGCGCTCTCAAGGTAAGACACAGGGACTTGCTTTGAAAACGTGTTGCTAGCTGCTTGTTGACCTCAATGATACCATACTTTCTCAAGCAAACCAAACTTTAGGGTAAAATTAATGCTTTAAATTATTTTACTACAGCGGCTCCTGATGTTTTTAATGGTTTACCAACTTGACTAGCTTAATTTTTTTGTGCAATCAAATGCTAAATTATCTGTGAGTTCACATACATTTTTCAAATGGACCAAAAATGCTGATGAACTAGACAGAATTTTGTCCAAATAGATCCTGTAGAATAAGTGCGGTTTGTCTCTCTACTTGGGCCATGATTTAATACTTCAGTTTTGACTCAAATACTCAAAAAACTCCATTTGATACTTCACGTGATCACAGGCACTTAACAAATGTGCGCTACGAAGATTTATCCTTTTCCAGCGTCTGTGCTATTTCTCTTCACAAGTTACGACAGATTAAAATATTCTACAAAGCATCTGATTGGACAACATTTGTGTAGCGTAGGATCATCAATATTTATGTCTCATTTGCATTGTAAAAATGCATATATGTGCTAAAAGCTAATTTTGTTAACTCTTAGAAGGATGCAAGCATATAGATGGCTTCAAAGCTAACAACCGAAACTATTCTTAAATTAATGAAGTCTTAAAATTCACGGTGTGTTCCTGAGCATTAAGGACGCACACTAAAACATCTGCTTGGACTACACAAGTGCTCATTGACATTACGGTATTGTTCTACGGGGTTCATCCTTTCAGTTCTTTGCACTGCATCCAAACACAGGGCCATATTTCTAGCGGTTACTTGGGACCTGTTAAATAGGCCTTGCTGGTGCCATTCTGTGGTGTGGTTGCTAAGGAAACGTGAATGATTTGTGTCAGTGTCAGCGTGGAGAGAGGATACATAAGTCGGGATTCACTTAATGAGAGTCATGTAGATTCTGGGTGTATCAGCAAGCTGACTGATGTCTGTATTGATGCAGAGCAACAGTGGTACAATCAATAACATGGACATGTGGAATGCCATAGTCATAAATTGCCTGGCGCTGTGTGTACGTGTGTGTGTGTCTGTGTTTTTTTTTTTTTTTTAATCAAAATACAGTTTGGTTAAATATTGAATGCTAATTGAAAAATGGAAGCATTTTTCACCTTCCTGTCTATGTCTTGTTTTGTTGATGTTGTCTAGACTAGAGCAGTGTTTCCCAACCTTTGTTAATTAAAAATGAATTGCAATTAAATCTAATATATTTTTTACCTTTTAGTAGTTAATCCAAAACAGTGTTGTTAAGTAAAACTAAAATTAATGAAAATAATTTTTTGTTAATTCAAATAAGTTAAAAATACATTTTTAATAAAATATGTAATAAATCTCAAATGTTAAAAACTTGTTTTTTAATGAAGCTGAATCTAATAAAATGGCAAAATTGTACAGTAAAATGTAAATATATTAAATACAGTTTATATATATATATATATAATATAATATAATATAAAATGAAAGCCAATTCAAAATATTAATAATACTATATAAATAATACTAAAATAATACTATTGAATACATTTTAAATGTAGTCATCATTTACTGAATCTAATTTTGTTCCAAATCTTTATAGCATTTTTTTTTTTAATACATATTTATTAGTCATAAAAGGTTACAAACGTTTTAAATAAAGCAGTTGGTCTGTTCACAAATCAGACTAATTCAATTCACTGAATAGAAGCCAATTAAGCAACAGTTTGCACATGATTTTTTTTATTGAATGACAAATTGAATTTCTGTCTGTTTCTCATATAAAGCAATCAAATGACTTCAGAGCTAAAATATAGCACACATGTCATACAAACCTCATTTTTAATACTTTTATTGAGCTTTTCTGTTCTTCCATTAATTGTAATTGTATGGAAAACAGCGACTAGCACACTCTCCAAAATATCTCCTTTTGTGTTCCACAGAATAAACTCGTACAAGTTTAAAACAACATGAAAATAAGTCAATAATGACAGAATTGTTAATTTTTAGGTAAACTATCCCTACAGTCTCAGTTTTAAAAGCTAAAGCTGAATCAGAATCTTTCCAAGAACCCCATGGAGTCTGGTACATTCTCCAGACTGGGAATCACGGGTCTAGTTCGGGTTGTTTGGGTGACTCATAGGTCAGCAGAAGAAAAAGAAGATGGAGACGTGCCGGAGATAGACCAGGGAGGCTGAATTGGATCAAAGCCAGTTCGCCTATTTTTATTTTATTTATTTTTTTTCACTCTCTCCATTTCAAACTCAATCCCAAGCGCTCACGAACTCACAGTAGCTTATAGCCTCACACATGTTGCAGACACGCGCTGTGTGCATCCAGGTCCTCTGTACATGCATGTTAGGGAAATGCGTGTGTAAGCACATATGTTGAGTTTATGTGCTCGTGCCTGCCCATTGATGGCGGCTGCATATGTTTGCGTATGAGTGCGCTCATATGAACGTGCATAGGTATGCATGTGCTATATTAAGAGCGTCACTCACCCCACAAATCCCACTGACCTCATTATATTCTCAGCAATGCTATCACTACAGCTTAGCACTGGCCCTGCCAACACACAGAGCAGACACATACACACAGTGCTTAAGAGCAACCAATGAGATTAAGCTGAAATAGAAATGTAAAATAAAGCATTATACTGTGGTTTTATACATTTTTAGGATCAAAGGGTATTATCAAAGACTCTATAGAAGGCACTTATGGTTATTACCTCATTTGCAAACTCATTTGTAAACTATTTTGTAATTTTTGTTCATATTTTATATCAAATTTAATTTTTATAATTTCAGTTCATTTTGAGTTGAAGTAATTTTTTTTATGTGCCTTCATAATTTTGTTTTAGTTTTGCCAACGCCAAGGCACCATTTTTCATTTTCATTTACATTAAGTTCAATTTGTTTTTCATTTACAAAATGTATTTAAGTTTTATTTTAGTTAAGAACAATGATTTTTAATCATTTTAGTGTACAACTGACATGAACTCAAAATTGAATTTCTTGCTAATGCAAGTTCCTGTAAAGTAATTTTTGGTTCATAATATTCAGAAAAAAGATTTTCCACTAACATCAAGATCTTGCTATATAATATATTATCTTATAAAAGAAGATTATATTAGCCAATGGCCAAATATGCACACACATGCATGCATATACACACACACACTTGTATTAGTGCTGTCAAACGATTAATTGCATCCAAAATAAAAGTTTTTGTTTACATAGTATATGTATGTGTATTGCATAGATTTATCATGTATGTATAAATACACACACACATACACACAGTATATATTTAGAAAATATTTACATGTATATAAATTTATATCCTTACTTTTTTTTTTAAATATATAAACATTACATGTTTTTCTTAAATACATACGTGTTTGCATTTATATAATAAACATGCACAGAACGCAGAAAATATATTATGTTAACAAAACCCTTATTTTTGGATATGAATATGATTGATCGATTGACAACACTAATATTTACACACACACACACAAAAGTCCCATGAATTCATGTTTTTTTTTGTGTATTCACACATCCAGATTTGTACATCATTTAACATTTACAAGGTTTTTTTTTTAACTAAAACCAGTCATAATTTAGCTTGTCATGGCAATTTCCCAGCCTCTCTTGACTCTACAAATTTTCCGCTGTGCCTTTAAGACTTCTATGTAAATTCCCTCTTTGCATGTGAAATGAGAACCAGTGCTTTGCTGAGCTTACTGTGGGTTTCTTGGCCATGACTCAAGATTCTTAACGCTCAATTGGCGTGCATGGCTGCTTTAAGTTTAGAACAGTTTTTACAATATCTTTCAGCTTCAATAACTATGTTTTTGGACTAGGAGGGTCATATGAAAAAGTACACTAAGCTCTTTTAGTTAAAAGATCAAGGAAAACTTGTTTTCTTATTATTTCAGATTGTCCATACAATTCTAAAACATGCAGTCCAACACTTCCGGTATTACAAAAACACGCGTGCACGCAACACAAACAGGATGCAGGACAGACAAAACGACTGAGAATATCACATAACAGTTAATCTTATTAGCTTCCTAGTGTCAATGTGGTCAAAGTAGCTACTACAGTATACCTGCACTGACACGAACACCGGAAGCAACCATGAGTCATTTGCAAATTAAAGCTTTGTTCTGGTGGTCACGGGGTGGCTTATTTGGGTCATCCATAGAGATTAGGGCTTTGTTGTCATAAGACGGCCATCTCTGGACTCTGTTATGAATTTATAATTGTATTATTTAGCACAAAGGTGACCGTCCACTTTTTTTTTTCCAAAGGACTTTAAATTTTCCCATTCCATTTTTGTATGTTGTATTGCTAAAAATGAATTTCTCTGAGGCAAAATTTGTGTTGTATTAACCCTGATGCTCTTACCATAGATATTGTCAATGAACTCATGTTTTGTTTTTTTACGTAATAATCATTGACTGTTTCTAAATGTCCCACAGCATTGTGTCTGGGTCAAATTGCAAATATTAACATACTTTTTATGTGCAAGAAAATCTTGTTTTTCCATGTTATAAATGCCTTTTCAGGAGACTGGAAGATCCTTCTTTTTAAACTGATGGATCAGTTGTACTGTGGGTTGTGGATGTGTGAATTCAAGCCTGAGTTTGATTCATATTAGAGAGTGTTTAGATCATTTAGTACAGACACCAGAGTAGGAGAATGTGAATGAGAGGCAGGGCTCTGCGTGTATGAAAGAAGCGATGGGAGGTGCCTGCACGTGTCTCAGTGTCGAGAGGCAGGACGGCAGAAAAAAAAAACTGAGTGAGAATCTGTTAGAGCCAGGGAAAGATGAGAGCGTTTACACGTGGATGAGTGTTAAATGAATGTGTTAAAGGGGAAGCTCACACATTAAAATAAAAATAAAAAATAAAAACATATTTGTCTTTGTATATATCATATTCATCCTGGCTGCTTTTTTTTAAAATAATGAAAGTGAATTACATTATATTTTTTAATATAATGAATGAATTGGAGAAGACACCTTCTCCAACACAGTGTATTTTAACTACTTGCCACTTTACATATTTAACTGAAATTTGAATTCAGTGAATGTTAGAATTTTACTTTGCCCAGAAACATGTGACGGAGAAACCGAATTCAAGATATATACTGTACTACAGACAGTAGTTCTGTAAGTTTGAGTTTTGAAGGTGGTTGTTGTTGTTGTTTTTGTTAATGTTTTAAAAGAGATTGTTACAGTTATTGTTTAATGTAATTTATTATGATATGCAAAACATTCACCAGCATTACTCCGGCCTTCAGTGTCACGTGATCCTACAGAAATTATTCTACACTGCAAAAAAGTGGTTTATCTTATTTAGTAGCTATTTTTGTCTTGTTTCTAGTCAAAATATCACCAAATCAAGAGATGAGCAAAATGACTTAAAATATTTACTCGTTTCCAGGTGACAAAAATCTAAATTAAGTGCATTTTGCTTAAAACGAGTAAAAATATCTGCCAGTGGGGTAAGTTAAATACTCTTAAAACAAGAATATTTTACTTACCCCACTGGCAGATCATTTAGTATTAAGTAATTTTCCAAGCCATGTTTTTGGATTGAAATACTCTGAAACATTTTTATTAATACAAATAAACAGTCCTGCTGCTTATATGGTAGAATACTCTGAGAAATAGAAAGTAAAAAAAATGTAATTTGCTTGAAATGAAAATCTTTTCGAATAATGTACAGATTTTTACTATTATTTTTGATCAACTTAATGCACCTAAATAAGAGTGTTTTGTTTTTATAAAATAAAATAGAAAAACTTCCTGACCTCACACTTTTGAACAGTAGTCATCTGTTTTGCTTCTCTTGTAAAGGATATAGTAAATAAAAAACAAGATTTAAAAAAATAAAAAAATTGAAAAGAGCAGCAAGGATATTTTTCATAAAGTTCACTGTTTGTGTTCTACATGCAAAATTCATTCAGGTTTAGAACACCACAAGGGTGAATAAATACCATAACTTTAATTTGTGGCTGAACTATCCCTTTTTTTCTGTATTAAGTAAAAGAGACTTGCTGTCAAACAATGTTTAGTCTCTGTTTCCATCAGAATGCGCGTAGAAACATTGCTAGCGTTCAGCAGTATATAAATAGAGCGGCAACCAGCACAGCTCGACCCAATCTCCCAGCACCTGTATCAGTGTGTGTGTGTGTGTGATGATAAAAACACACACCGTTTAGAGACCCTCTATTAGTGAATGGACAGTTTCTCACATCCAACCCTCACTCTCTGACTTTACTCTCAACACCTCCAGAAGCATCCCACAATCCTCCTCTCATTCTCCTCTGTTATCTAATTGTTTGTCCTTTTTATACCCCACGCCATCTTATTCTCTCCCTCACTTTCTCTCTTCTGCCGTTGCCAGGACAACCGGCAAGGCACGGGGTGAATGTAATCCTAAGATCTCTTCATCAGACCTACCTCGCCGCATCTCACTGTCTCTCGCATACAGACACACACTCGAATGCCCTTGCACCCACATGCTCTGACCACACTACACACTACAACCCCATTTAAACCTTCTCATGTTAAAACACTCACACACATACATGCACTTGGGTTGGGTGGCTGGGAGAAGACAGCCTACAGCAGAAAAGAAGAGGGTGCAATCGATGAGCATCGACATGCAATACTGCACCAAGACAGCCACTGCACAAACAAGGAGAGAGAGAGACCAGGGGGAAAAGTTTAGTGAGAAAGGAAGAGCATCCTCTTACCTGGGGTTCATGCGGTCCATTTGCATGAGTAATCTGACTAGAAGTCTGCTGAAATATGTTGTGATTTATCTTCTAGCAAAAAAAAAAAATATATATA
>JAUMHG010000079.1:5686476-5706792 GCA_032359395.1 Enteromius anoplus
TATATATATATATAGGCTAGTAATATTTTTTGAATATTTTAAATAACATTTAATAATAATATTTGATTAAAATCTAATTATTAAATAATATTTTTATTCATTTAAATCATACAATTTTAAATAATACCTAAATTAACGACTAATCAAAACTAAATAAAATAATGTATATAATCATTTTATTATAATTTTGTTATTGAATATTTAATCAGTAAAATGTATTAATATTTGATTTAATTAATTTTGCTGTTAAATAATGTTTATATTAAAATAATTTAAAATAACATTTTAATTACATGACTAAATTAATTACTACTAATAGAAAAATCTATTTAAGTGATTTTAATAAACGAAATGTTTTGTTAAAAATATTTATTCAATAAAACGAAATGTTTAAATATTAAATGTATTGTAATTGTATGTTTTAAGTAAATTAAATTAAAACAACTACTTATAAACTAACTACCAATAAGCAATTATGGACTGAATACAATTAAATGAACGCTACTTTATACATTAATGTAGAAAATGTAATTTAAACAACTGTATTGTTAAATAATAGTCATACTAATTAAATTAATCCATTTCAAAATAATTGACAAAAACAACTACTAACAACCTAATTTAAAACTGAATTAAATTAAATTAATAATGCATTTATCATTTTATTTTTCAACATATTTTGTCTCATCCCTATCTCGTGCAATTTTGTCACTTAATCATTTTATCTTTTTTTCTACTTACTGGAAAACAAGACCAAAATTCTGATAAAGAAATGATTTTTTTACAGTACACAATCTAGCCACCATGCAGAGTCTCGATCGCACCCAGGTAAAACAGATGGGTGTGATGAATGGGAATCACACATTAAAAAGCGAGGTTGTGAAAACTAGCTCTCTTTTATTGTCTCAGACACAGACCACATTGATTTCCTCAGTGAATTATTTAGCAGCCGAAGCAAGCACTGTTGCCAGTTCTTACAGGTCCGGATGGGAAACATTGAACAATACTTGTGTATTATAGAGGATAATTGCAACATTTTGGGGCTTTTGATTATCTATTCAGAAAAATGTTGAGCCTAAAGCTTTAAAGAAAAAAATCCTAGTAGTCACCGGAGATGGTTTCGCTAAACTGTTCTGCAACCACTTGAGAGCATGTGATATTTACATTCCAACATGGTTATTTAAACTGCAGTAAAGTTGGTTTTCAGATCACAAAGTAGAGTCCTGGCAAGTTTACGGAGTTAAAACAAGTGAGAATTACAGTGTCAGGAAGGCATGACTCTGTGGAGTCCCAAGAGCGTCTCTCAGAGCGAGGGTGTGTGATTGCTGTGTAATTGTTTGCTTTCAGCCTGTATTTATCGTCAACCCTTGGATAATCGGAGTGTCAAGATCTTGGTAGGCGCTGAAGCATGTGCCTTATAAATTTAATGACCGGATTGTTCATTGGCTAAACCATATGCTCTTGTGCTTTTCGCTTTGGTCAGCTTTATAGAGAAAGGTTTTCCCAATTAAAACTCAACAACCAAATCATTGACCATATAATGCGGTAACACTATAATGGTGGGCCTATATTAAAGTATACATTTGCTATAGGATTTCAAAAAATTTCAGTATAAAACTTCATGTTATATATTTTGGAATAAAACTAGATGGGCCTATTACACAAGAAAAATAAATAAATAAAATACTTTGTGGAACTTGATCAAATATTGAGTTTGTGTTACAAACCAGAATGGAGCCAGAACTTGAATGAGAGAAACAATGTTGAAAAAAGGTTCAGAGAAAGAAAAACACTTTAATTTGAAGGGATAGTTCACCCAAAAATGAACCCCATAAGACCTTTGATTATCTTGTTTATCAAATTAGGACATTTTGGATGAAATCCAAGAGTTTTTTGACCCTGCATTGACGGCAAAACAACGGACATGTTCAAGGCCCGGAAAGGTAAAATATCATTAAAACAGTCTATAGGTCTGTTTACACCTGGTCATTTCATGTGTTTTCGCTGATCACATATTCATCTGATTTGTTACAATATTTTCATTTATGCTTGGCCGCATAAATGTGTTGTTGCAAAATGGATATAAATCCAATCTTTCAACATCCAGATGCATTTACACTTGTCCAGTTTCATCTGGAATGCGGCCCAGACCACCTCCTGAAGTGGTTTGAGCGATCGGAATTATATCCGTCTCAAACGCATTTCAGAGAGCATTTATACCTGGTCTTTTCAAAATCAGATAGCTATCCAATCAGACAAAACGCATGAAGTGACCAGGTGTAAACATCCCCCATGTGACATCAGTTGGTCCAACCGTAATTTTATGAAGCTACGAGAATACTTTTTGAATGCACGTTGAAGACTGACTAGAAATTGTTGAATAAAGTTAAAAGTATTCTCGTAGCTTCATAAAAGTAAGGTGAAACCATTAATGTCACATGGATTATTTTACAATGTCCTTACCACCCTTCTGGGCCTTGAACGTGGTAGTTGCATTGCTGTCTATGCAGGGTAAGAAAGCTTTTAGCAAAAATATCACAATTTTAGGTTCAAAGATACTAACTAATGTCTTACAGGTTTGGAACGACATCAGGGTGACAGAATTGTCTTTTTTGTGTGAACTGTCCTCTTAAGATGAAAAAATGGATTGATAAGACCAGTAACTTAAAATAAACATTCTCAGTCTTATTGTGATAATCTTTTTTTTTTTTATTCAGAAAATATTTCACTATATATAATATTTCATCTAAATATTTTGTTTAGAAATGTGAATATAATTGCACACTTCAACTTAAATCAAAAACCACAAGCCCTGTCCTTTTCTAACTCTGTCTTTCTGTCTATACGTCAACATCTTTGTCCCGGGCCGCTACGTCCACAGGACAGCTCACGCCAGAGGGAAAGCTGATGCTGCGACTACAGCAGCACAGAAAGCCCAGGAAGAGTGCAGGCTGGCCCGGATCACCGCCAAAGAGTTCTCCCCCTCTTTCCAACACAGAGGAAACAGTGAGTGCAACCAGCCGAGTCTGGAGACTAAAAATAACAGGGGTTTCAAACTGTTTGACAGTGTGACTAAGCTTTCCAGTTAGCTGTGAATGCTAAATATTCCAATAAGTTAACTGAAAAAAAAAAAAAATTTGGTCCTGCTATCATTTGAAAAGGTGCTAATATTTTTAATAGATTCTCAAAAAGACAAGCACGATCATTTTATGCCAGCACTAGCTATCAGTCAGAGGTAGATTTATATAAGTGTGTGTGTATAATTGCTCAGGAGAAGAATGGCATTGTTGGTGAAAGCGTCTGCGTGTGTGTGTAAGTGTAGGTGCCGTATGGGTCCAGGACTCTAGGGGTCGATGCCCCTACCGTGCCATGCGGGGGGAATGAGTGATAGAAGAGGCAATAAGAAGATGAGGGGAGGTCAGCGCTGACCTTTCCGACAAGCCCACGCAAAGCTAGCCGACATACACAAAAAAATTTATGCATGCACACACAATACCCACACACACATATTCACACCACCCACATACATAAACTCACATACTGTATACGCAGTCACACATTTGGTCGCTGTCACAACCCCCACACATCTGAGGAATTTATTCACTCTCAGATCGCATCCCATCACTAAACACCCCTTCACAGGAGAGCTATAAGAACTCACGCTCAGCTGGATCAGCGTATGCGACCTCCTGGAAGGGTTGATATTTCTAAATGATAAAGTTATGACATTTGATGACCTTAGAAATGTTCGAACACATTTGGTTGAGTGATGTTTACAGTTGGAGTACAAGCCTTCATAAGGTTAAGTTGAAAGTTATGTACTTAGGGGTGCATAGGGATGCGTGCCTGAAGCACAAACAGACTTGAAAATCTTTGGTCTCATTAGCTGAGCTGATTAGAGCAGCCACAGTGCTGACTCTGGAAAGCTTTGATAAGTTACACTATATCAAGTTTACCAGGAGCAGCCCATGTGCTTCAAGTAATCAAGGGTTATACAGAGAAAAATCACCCCCAAATTTTAATTCCGTTATGATTACCACATTTGTATGTTGTTTCAAAACTGCTAGGAATTTTTTTTCTCTGATAAGCACAGGAAGAGAATTTCTAAAGAATCTTCTTGCAGCTCGTTCCTACATATCTACATTTTTAATAGTGGGCAAAGCACCTATAAAGACTATAACAAAATATTAGGGGTGCTCCAGTATTACAATTCTGCCAAAAGTGATAAGCTACCAAACATAACATGCACGTTTGTACCAGTGCACCACTTTTGGTTTAGTGTCAATGACGTCAAACCTAGCATGGTACAACAACACAAACCCAAATTTCAATTGATAATGGCAATTATGACTATTCCATTGCTTCAGAAGACTTAGAACATAGCACATGAAAAGGTTGTAATGCATATAAAAAAATACTTTGATTTAGGTCTGCTCAAAATAATTTCTGTATAGTCCTAAGTATGTACATATTTGTATTTATTTATTTATTTACTTCCTTAAGACAGATGGAAGCTTATGCAAGGGCATATTCCCATCCCATACACCCACTTTGCAGAAAGAAGTACAACATTTAAAGTGTGTGGCATGCCTAGATGTTTTAAAATGAAAACTTGTCTCTCTGTCTTCGAGTAGGAGTGGAGTGCCAGCGACCCAAACAGCAGAACTCGAGCGAGAACGATGTGGAAGTCATCTCCAGTGGGACCGCGGACAGCACTGAGCTCTATATGAAGGGCTCCACGCCTCCAGACCTTACCCCAGACGTGAGCCCCACTCACAGTCGGCCCTCCACGCCTCCCCGAAGCCCGACCACCAAATCTTCCCACCGCACCAAAAACGCCCGCTTTCTTCGTCAAACTGCAGTAGACGAGGAGCGTGGAGGTACGCAAGAGATCCAGGTTCTGATGGAGGGGAGAGGTGGTGGTGGTGGTTCGGGTGGAGGTGGAGAGTACCTGAGGGCTAACAGTTGGACTGAGGACAAGCGTCCCTCTCGCGGGGGCAGTAGTAGAGGAGGTAGTCGGGGCAGCAGCCGCTCCACAACTCCTTCAGTGCAAGACGAGGTACGGGTTGGGGCTGCACGGGCCAATGGCCACAAGCACTCCTCCAACCATAAGCCTCGAGACCACAGCTCCTCGAATCACAAAACACAACGGGAAAGGAGGCCAGATGGACCATCATCTTCCTGGACATCTCAGCGGGTACATGGAGACAGTTTGGCTCATTCCCGTCTCTTAGAGCAGGACGAGGAAAAACTGAGCAATTATGAAATGGAGATGAGGCCGTTACAGCCGATGGACTCCCATAACTCCCAAAAGCCCTATGGGCATGGGGAGGAGTGGCACGGTCACCCAGAGTCCCGTGGACATACACTACAGCGACGGGGTAAAAATCGTGAAAGGGATATCCGGGAAGCCTCAGGGCCCAGGGACGCCCAGGAGGGGCCGGCTCCGGACTCAGTGCAAAAGTTGGACAGTCTACGAGTGGGGGAAAAGATAGAGGCTCGGCCCCTCCGTAGGGACCTCACACTCTCACCCCCACAGAAATCCACACCTATTGCACTAGAGCACGATGATGAGAATCAGTCTCAGCTCAAAGTGAACTCGGTAAGTGTAAATGCACTACACAGAAACAGGAATAGTTTCCCAAAAATAGAAAGTTTTGGTATCAATTACTTAACCTCATGTCGGTCCAAACTTGTAAAATGTATTTTCTTCTGTGGAGCACAAAAAGAGAAATAAGAGGCTCAATACAGCTTTCAAGGTTTAAAAAAGATTCTAAACACCATAAAAAGTAGGTGAATGTTGCCTGTATGAGGTGTGGTTAAGAAACAAAAGAAAGATGACAAAAGCTTTTAATGCAGCAGTGTTAAGTTCTGCTCCTGAAGGGTCAAAATCCTGTTTAATTATAACCTACCACACTTGCCTGGAAGTTTCTAGTAATCCCGAATCCCTTGATGAGCTGGTTTAGGCATGTTTGATTAGGAATTCAGCTAAACTCTGCAGGACAGTGGCCCTCCCGGTGCAAAATTGGACACTCCAACAGATTTTGGGAAAAAAATGTTGACCAAATCTTAATTTCCAGGTAAACTTTAGCTTGAACTTAAGAAATCATTTCAAAAAGGGGGAAATCTGAGACTATTCTAAGGGCCTGAGGAGGGAGACGTGCCCCAAACTTAATTTCTACCAAGGGCAATATGCTGTTCAAGGTGCCCAAAAACCATATTGATGGCCCTAATTTTAAACGTATTTCACAACCTTAAATTTTTTTTTGAATGGCGAATCAAACAATCCAATTACAGAGTTTCGAAATAGATCAAATGCATTTCTAATCGACTGCAAGCGCACCAGGTGTTTTAGTATGCGTCACTGCCTGAGAGTGCATGAGTAGGAAGAATAACCTCCACAAACACAGCGTAGGTGTTTAGAGTCCCAAGGGAATACAGGACCTGACAACAGCCCGAGACACACAACCTGGACACATAGCCCAACTTCAAACTGGCCCTTTCCACTGCCTAGCGGCCCTACGATCTCTTGCTGCACTAAGAACACCTTGGTAACAGCAAATTGGCAAAGTGGCTCCTTCCACAACGCAGCCCTGCATTGGCTGTCCCACAGTCTGTTGCTAGGGAACAGCTTATGCCTTGCTCGAGTTGCGGCCAATCAAACCATAAGAGTGTTCTAGGAAGGAGGGGGTTTATGTTTGTAGCCGCAGAGAGGCAAGCAATGCAGCAGACTTGTGTAAGACAGGTTAACATGAAACAGAAACACATCCACACAATAGCTAGCCCAGATTACGCTGTCAATGTTTTTAACAACATTTATGCGTTTCGGAGATATCTAAACAACTGATTAGCTTAGCACATTAGGAGGAAGAACAGGCCCAGCACAGCTCACAACTGCCTGACTCCACAATAGAACAACTGCGGAAAGCAAACTGTGTTTGCTCAACAGGAAGATGCGCTAAATGTGACTATATGAGATACACTTGTCCTAATTCATTGTGGGAAATCAGCGCTCACGGCGTCTTCTTAATACTACTGTGTCCGGTTCGCTTGTCACAGCCTAATTTCATGCCTCACATGTGTCTTGCATGTGCAGCGCGCATGTCCCTCTGCTCAACGGTTGTAAACATTGTCCACGACACGCTTACATGAGCCCATCAATTAAAAAGTGCACTCGGCAAAGCCGGCTCTTTGCAAATACGTCGGTCCTTACGAGGGCTTGCACAATGCAGTACAGACTCTCATTTCCATTGAGATAATACCGTATCTCTGGTGAGCTGAGGGAAATGGAATAATCATGCGGCTTTCTTTAAACACGCACTGTAGAGTGCAAATGTGTTTTGCAGTGAATCTAGGACTTTAGTATGTTCTCTGCTTAATACACTGTGGAGCAAATTCACATAACAGTTGCGCAATTTTACGATATGATGCTTCAGCACAAAGTCACTTAGTAGGTGCGAAACATAATAGAATATCGGCATGGGTTTTGTAGTTATTGTCATCCTGTATCAGCCGAAACATGCTTCCTTTCTATACAAATTAGGTTAATAGAGAGCAGTGTATTTACACAAAGTGTGTACTATTTGCGTGCCGCGCTTAGTGTTAACTCTTTGCAGCGCATCCACAACCAACTTAGACCAGGAAGAGCACTATAACCGACTAAAATCCAGACACAGAGGATTCGAGTACACTTTAGGCATTTTAAAGAGGCAGTTTATGTGCCTATGTGCCTATGTGCACTTACAGTACGTGCAAAGACTTCCTAGCATTGATATTAGGTTCAGTAAGTTCAGTGTGGGCCTCCACCACCTTTGCAATTAAAACTGCAACAGCTGAGTGCATGAAGTGTTCAACATTCGTTTTTTTTTTGGGTGGGGGGGTTCAGTGTAAACACACTACTATATACTATAAATCATTATGAAATAGTGCATAAATGCATGTTTTGGGACACGCCTTAAGTGATTAGGTTGGCAGATGCTTACATAGCACACCAAGTGATTAGCTCGCAAAAACATTTATATTAGAAATTATCTATTTCTTTGGGCATTCATGATTATCATAATGTAGTTTAGTCGACATACGACATACATCATAAAGCAATTTTGTATTATTTTTTTCAAATGAGTAGCCTTTAAAATTTAGTTTTAGCCAATGAAATCATTGGGGAGATTGTTGTGGAATTACATCCTGAATTTCTATTAGTGAATCAAGTTCTAAAACAGCATAGCATGCAAATAAGTGGTTTTTGTGAAATGCACACTTCATAAACAAATACTGACCTTTCTCTCTCTTTTTTTTTTTTATTTCTCACTCAACAGGGCTCCAACTCTATTCTGGTAGTCATGGTGATTTTGCTCAACATTGGAGTCGCCATTTTGTTTGTCCATTTTTTTATTTAAACTCTGCATTGCCTATCAATTCCTCTTGTCCACCTACACTATTATCACATCAATACTAGTGTCATCACGACTGATCTGGTCCCTGCCCGTTTTTTGTAAACAAACGACCAGTGTACTTCTATTGAAGTTACAGCACGTCAATACAAAGACTGAGGAAGGCAACGACACAAAACTGGGCTCAGCAGTTCTGTCTGCTTTTCTGTCTCCAAAGAGCTCGTTTTGATTTATTATTATTTTTTTTTTTTTATCTGAAATAGTTACAAGCATCCTTTTGAACTTCTAGTTTTATCCTATGTATTCATTCACTCATTAATGCTGTTATAAATTGATATACTTGTTTCTCTTTTT
Organism: Enteromius anoplus; assembly: GCA_032359395.1. Classification (NCBI taxonomy): domain Eukaryota; kingdom Metazoa; phylum Chordata; class Actinopteri; order Cypriniformes; family Cyprinidae; genus Enteromius; species Enteromius anoplus. Next base: position 5,695,224 of record JAUMHG010000079.1, read on the forward strand.
TTATTTCTTATTCCTTACTTGCCTTTTTCTTGACAATGCTGGTGGCTTTTTTCGGTTTTCGTTTGGTTTGTTTTTGGGTGTTGGACTCATTTGAACGGTGGCTTTGGTGAGGGAGGGTGTGCAAGGTGGCGTAAGGGTGAAGGGCGGCCACCATCAACATCTTTTCGGGTGATGGCAGAGTTACACAGCTATGACGTCAACAGGTTCAAAGTTATGGGAAACGGATCCTGTCTAACCCCACCTGCCTCCCTCGCGCACCTCTCCTAAGCATTGCTTATGTTTCTCCATGTCCTCCTTTTTGTCACTCATTGGAACAACACGCCAAGTGCTTCTCTCATGTCCTGTACACTTCCATTTCCCTTCTGTGTGGTACGTCAACTACCAGCAGACTCCAGAATGTCATGGTAGGCCTGAAATGAGAATTAAAGACACTTCTTAAACACAATAGACCTACAACGAGTCTACAAACCTTCGAATTTGCCTCAAAATGTTGCATATGTCGAAAAGAAGCCGGCTAAACAAGCACAACCAAAGTGGGTTAGTAAAAGTCTGGTCATCACAAAGACACAGCGCCACCAGCGTTTCAGCATCTGCAACATTTGCACTCGGGCGAATCTGACCCATATGCATTTGGAAAAATTCCCAGATCCAAAAGTTCTACGATCTGAAAGGGCTTCATCATTAATCTTGCTCCAAATGAAACTTTTTCTTTCAGCAGAATAAATCATAACACAGTTCGACTCATTTATCTTTCATAAACAGGTCCCGGCTGCATGTAAGATTATACACTGTACATTCAACACGATGTAGCATGGTTTTGATCTTCAGAAGCGCTTTCCTAAGTTTGAGCTTTCCTGCAGCATTATACGCTATTTAATCTTTGTTTGAACGTTGTATGAGGGCTAGCACATGACATTCTGTGAGGTCATCATCATTACAGCGCCCCCTTACTCTCTTTGATGAAATCACAAGAACGTGCGAGCACCTGCCGACCTCACCATGCACATCTGTAAGCCACATGCTGCGTGAGATGCTGGCGTTCCCGACCAGACATTCAAGAGACTGTTAACGTTTGTTTTTTTTCCCCAACTGCTGCTTTAAAAAAAAACCTAATATTTATGGATAAAAGTAAAAAAAACAAACAAAAAAACTTTTTTAGCTATTTGCAAGACGTCTGAAAAATGCCGACTGCCTTGTTTTTGTAAAAGTAAAAGAAAAAACAAAGTTGCATGCTAACGTATGTTTTAGTTTTGTAAAGAACCTTATCGGGAAAAAATCGTACGGAAAAGTGTGCTTGTAAGTTTTGGATGCGGCATAAAAACTGCTCAATTTAATTTGGACTCGTTCAACACATTCTAATACGAATATATAAGACATTGTACGAATTTGGGGATTGTACGAAAACGTTCGTAGGTACAATTTCACTACGAGAACACCCCTTGAAGGAGCCTAACAATTCTACAAAAGAGATTGTACAACTTCGCCAACATAATTGTAAATTGTTACATGAGTGTGCTGAAAACCGTTTCCTTATTGGCCAACTCCATGATACATAGTGGAACAGGTCTGATCGGGTTCGCCGATGATGAATCCGTGGTCCGAGTGATGGTCTTGGCATCCAGCGGCCTTTCCACTCCAAAATCTGAGATGAAACTAAAACGAGTGAAACAAACAATCAAAGAGAGGTGTTTTGTTTATTTTTTTATAGCCAGCTAACAGAACGCAAAGACTGAGATGTTTTTATAGCATGTGTGTATGGGCTTGTACTTTCCCCCTTGAGTCTGTCCTCCCGGCAATGATTCATTCAGTTTGTGTACTCTCTCTATCCCTCTTTCTCGCCCGCCTCCCTTCCTTCCACATATTTCTCAGTTTCTCTATCCAGACGAAAAAAAGCAAAACAAAAGACCAACAAAATGAAATGTACTAATGACAACTATGCTGATGTAAAGGAACGCAAGCTGGGGGCCCAAATGTATGGAGTCGTTTGATACCACAACAGCTGTATGTGACGGGCATGGTGGGATTCCAAAGGGTCTTTGAAGCAGGAAGTTGCTGCAGTTGACCCACACCGCCGGCTCTTGTACCGTTTGACCTGGATGTATCCGTCACCCTATGCGCCTATAGCATGCCCAAGCATGCCCAGTTCTTTTATCTCTCTCTTTCTCTTTCCTCTATCATTCAGTTCTTTACTTTTCCTGGGGGTCTGTTTCTTTTTGAGTTATATGGAGAAAATAATGAAAGTGTTTGAAAGTAAGCTTATGTGTTGTGGTTATTGAGTCTGATCATTTTTGGCCTTTGTGTTCCAAAAGTAACAAGTAACCCATGACACCAAATGAAATTGAATTAAATAATAAATACATTTAAATAAAACAATATATAAATAATACATTATTGTTCTATATATGTAAAAAAAAAAAAAAGGGGGTGGGGACTTTCCTCCCACTTGCACATTCTCATTATTAAAATATATATTTAATACTATGATGTGAAACAAAATTAAATTGTACATTGTTAATAATACTACAGGGGGTAGTTCTATTTTGTTTTTGTTTTTTGCTCTAAAAAATATAAAATTACTACAGTAACAAACCAACATTAAAAGTAATTACAAAAAAAGTCAAATTAAAACATTCGGATTAATTATGGTGATAAAAATGTTTGTTGGTGGGAAGGAGTGCTTAGAAACAATGGCAGGATAAATAATTAAATAAATAATGGTTATAAAATAGAAACAAAATACCACTTTGATATTTTAGTTTAATTGTAATCTATTTCTAAAATTTGTTTTGTTTGTACAACCTTTATTTTGATTTAAATAGCAGGACAATTCTTTGTATTACCCTGTTTTGAACGGTAATAAATTAAAATAAATACTTAAATACGGTAAAGTATTTATGATATTTTAATAGAGCCATTTTATTAAAAAATGTTACATAAAATAAAAGTAATAGTTCTTTGTTTTCTCTCAAATTATAATTGTATTTTTTCCTTTTGGGGTCTGCTTTTCACTCCTTGTGTTTAATTAAGTTTGAGTGAAAGTGATATAAGATCCCCAGTACAGAAGATTGCAAATAAAAACAGACAAACAGGTGATGCATTAGATTTCCCCTGCGAGAGTGTGCCATCACTATAGCAACCTTCCTATAGAATTGTTCTCCATCATGCCAGAGCAGAGGCCAAAAAATATGGGCGTGGCCTCTCTCTCACTGCACACATCACGCATATAAGGATCATCTTATTTAAAAGAAGAAATAAAAGCAGCACTGTCAGGATGTCCTCCACAAACCTGTCTAAATTTGAAATGAATCTTCTTGATGGTTTGCGAGTAAAAAAAAATATAAAATTTAAAATGCATTGAAAAATATGAAATACAGTCTGCAAGGGCACAAGGCCAATTCATTTCATCTTCAAAGTCTCTCTCATGTCCTTGTTTTGTCTCTTTCTCTCACTTTCATCCTTGTCCTCCGCTGTAGAAACCAACCCCACATGTCATCTCTCCTATCTCTCCCATCATCGAAGCACAAGGTGGAACGCTTACAAAGAAGTGTAAAAATCCTATAACTGCCTCAAAATGATTTGCACCGGATTCAACAGAGACACCTGTGCAAACCCACGCAAACTAAAAAAAATAGTCAGTCTAAAATAGAAGATTCTGTCATTATTTACTGACCTTCACGTCACTCCAAACATGCGACTTTTCTTCATCTGTGGAGCACATACGCACAAAATTGGAACTGGTGTCTGTCAAATGCCAAAAAAAACCCCACTCCAACAGTCTCTAAAAGTGGTTCATATATTATTTTCCTAAAGTAACTTACAAGAACCAGACTAAAATGTACATCAATTACTCATCCTCATATCATTCCAAACCCGTAAGACCTCCATTCATCATCGAATAACAAATTACGATGTTTTTGAGGAAATCTGAGAGCTCTCTGACTCTCCCATTGACAGCAGGGATCCTATAAGAATATGTTTTGTGTGTAAATAAAGTGAAAAGAGTGTACGCAGAATGTAAACAACGTACCGTATGCTGTTCTGTGTCAGCTGCATCACGAGGATACCTTGTTTACGCTCAGATCAAAGAGTACTTTGTATTTTGCCAGACACCACGACTCACTGTAACATTGTGCAAAAATAGCCAATACTACACACACAAGATGCCGAAACATTACTATTTGTGCTGTCAGGTGATTAAAGGGTTCCTCCATCACAAAATGAAAATTTTGTCATTAACCATGTCGTTCCAAACCTGTAAAAACTTTGTTTGTCTCCGGAAAACAATTTAAGATATTTCGGATGAAAACCAGGAGGCTTGTAACTATCAAGTAATGAACCAAAAAAGTATAAAAGACATTGTCAAAACAGTCCATCTGCCATCAATGGTTCAATCTGAATTTTATGAAACGATTAGAACACTTTTTGTACCCAAAGAAAATAAAAATACAGACGCTATAATTTTCATTTTGGGGTAGAGTAACCTTTTATTCATTTGACAGCAGTAATAGTAATGTTTCGGCATTTTGCACGTTTGGTATTCGCTATCTTTGCACAATATTACAGCGAGTCGTGGCGTTTGGTGACCCTGATTAAGTCTCAAGTCGACAGGATCGTAGTGTTTTATTTGTAGGCTGCTTTACAGTGCGCACCCTTGTATTGTTGCCATGTCCACTTATTATAAGCAGTTCTTATTTGCTGCTTGGGCTTGCCTCATAAGCAATCCAGTTCATGGAGTTAATAATAAATGTAGTCAGAAGCACTTTAAAACATTTTGGTATGTTTCATAGTTAATTGATATTGAATAATTCTCATTTAATTTTTTTTTTCTAGCAAGATCTGGCAACACTAATGAGTCGAGAAACCTTGATCCCTTTGAATTCTAATGACATTAAACCAGTGTACTTCCTTTGACCCTACTGGGCATCTGTGGCATTTTTACATGACTTCCTCCGTCTCCCCTCCACCAAAACAGTTCGTCTGCTAGGAAGTTAAGCCAATTTTGTCTGAGATTACTGTAACTGAATCACTATGTTGAGTTCAGCCTTGTCCCAGTACTAGAAGAGGATTATAGGTGATTTCTTAAAATCTATTGGTAAGACGGAAGTCGAGACGGAGAACGAGAGATCTCAAAAGGACCACTAACATAGAGCAGGCAAAGCTCACAAGAACATTTCCAGGTCACCTCAAATCAAAACATTATCATGTGTCAATGTCATTTTAACTGTATTAGAGTGAAACATAGTACAATGTTTTACACAGTAATACAATTATTTTATTTAAAACGGTGCAGATTAAAGGCAGAGCAACAAAAATTAATATGATTTAGAAACAGTCATTATGTGATTTTTGCATTAGGGTAATGAATCAATTCACCAACTACATGCAAAAAAAAAAAGTATTTATTTATATATAAAATATGCATATATAAATATATATATACATTTGTGAAGTTGAAAACAGTTATGGACATTTTTTTTTATGTCTTTATCCATTTACTGAAATATACACAACACAAAAATCAAAGATTCAAACATTTTTTGCGAGTCTACGGCAATAACTCTTTCTGAATCTTCATTGTAACAGCTTTGGTCAGTAAAAGACCATTAAATGGCTCCATTTACAAGCCTTTTCCAACTGTGTCCAAACAAATTAGATAATGTGAGGAAACATGCCCCCAAGCTCTAGAATTAGTCAAGCTTTAATTATGAATCATTATCTTTTATCAAACTCTCTTTCTTATTGGTTCAGCACACTAATGAGGTTATAAAGACAGCCACTAGGTAAATAAATGGAATCAATCAAGTAACGTGACCTACAAACATCTTAGTAAATCTTAGAGAACTAGCAAATTTGTCCCGGTTTCTCCCTCTCTCACACACTCTTCTGACGCGTCACTGACGACAGCAGGTTCATGTGCTTCAGGACGTCAGAGCACGGCTGTTAAAAACGGCGACTTTAGTTATTTATAAACTCTGTGTTTTTAAAAAGAAACTCAGAATTGCAAAAAAAGATGGAGAGAGGATGAGGGGAGATGAGAGACAGTTGGCTGCATAATCGTAACCTCATCCATTTCTCTTTTCGCCATTTATTATTCATTAGCTTCTCTTTCTACATCGCTCATTCTTCACAGCCAACAAAAAAATAGGTCAGTGTGGGAAGTGCCTTTCGTGAAGAAACTGTGATTGCCGCTTGGCCATCTGATTTAACGTCTTCAGCACAAAAACAAAACTTCTTGTAGATGTCTTTCACAGAACTCATTTTGATTATCATCTCTTAGGTATAGACAAATACTGCATTTAAAAAAAATGTGAATGACAAAAGGACAGCAGTTTGAGACACACTGCAACTAGTAGAGCATATCAACAGATCTATCAACTTTTTTTACTAGCTACAAGTGTTTTGCATGATTCCTTTTATCCAGTTTTGTTATTGTTAACCATCTATTAAAATAACTTATTTTCATTCAAATTAATAATTTTCATTAAATGAAACAAAGCTGAAATTTTGCTTTGGCAATAGCTGAAATAAACATGTTTAAGTGGAAAAACTAAACTGAAATAATAAATAATGCTAAAAAAAATTTATATATTTGTTTTTCGCTTTTAGTTTTAGTCAAACTTTTGTAATGGCATATAACTAAACTGCTTTGTTTGATTTATTTTAACCTCTTGCAATTTCATTGTTAGTCTTCTTAAACATATTATGACAATAAAATGAAAATCCAATTTTCTATTCTTCTAGACAATTTTTTAAATTCATGCATGACAGATAAGGAACAACTGGTCTTGAAAATAATAATTAAAAAAAAAATATCATGATAAATGATAACAGAACTGTCATCTTTAGTTAGGGAGAATATCACTTAACCAAGTTCAAAAAATTTTTCTTTTCTCTTTGACATTTAAAAAAGGCAGGGAAATAAGATTCTGATCTTTGACTTCTTGGGACCAAATTCCTAAGGACATTACATAATGTTGTTAAATATGTTGCACATTGTTGCACAATAACCCTTAAAAAATGTAAACAATTTGCTTATGCTAAAAATAATTTGTTTAAATATTATTAAACATGAATATTGCTTCGCATTGTATGATTTAGAGCAGAGGTCACAAGACAAAAATGGCATCTGAATCTAGTAAGGGTTACAGAAAGCAGGGGGGAAAAAATGTTGAAACTACTTTGAGATTCAGCTTCTGTTATTAATAATAAAAACACATGGGACAAAATAGTGAGAAAAGAGTAAGGCCATGTTTTTAAAACGGATGGATAGGTTATCACACTGTTTTGTGCACATTCAGACACACACACATAGCTTGCTAATATGATAACGCGTATCAATTCTCTTTCTCACAAACAAAACCTTTAATTATTATCTACTCTCTCTCACACACACACACACAGACGTTTAATCTCATTCCTGATCCTCAAAGAACACTTTGGCCATGGCGTGGCCGACCTTTTGTACTTTCTTCTCTTTGGCGTCAGGACCCATGTTGGCCCGGGCCAGACCCAGCCAGTATTTCTCAGTCCGTGTTTGATAATCCACAAGCGCTTCTCCGGGCTTTACTGGAGGATGGTCTGCATCTGATAGAAAGATACAGAGAAAAATGTCAACACCTGTCCAGATTACCACTTCTGCTCTCTTAGAAGATTTTTGGTTCTCCTATAAAACTTTGGAGACACCCCTTTATGTTCAAGGCAAAACCCGGGAGCTGAAGTACTGAAATGGAGATACTCTGAACATGAAACGCCCCCGATGTGGATGATGAGGCAACAAAGTCTTTTTGTTTAGCATACTACCTAACTACGAAGCAGCCACAAGCTAACAATCTAGTGATGTTATTACAACTGACAAGCGAAACAGGCATCTAACAATAATGAATTTAAGCGAGAAGGACCCCAAAGCAAAACACACAGCTCTGGTTGTCAAAGAGAATCAGTGGATGTTGACCTGGGTCTTGGCAGCTAAACCCTTTGTTATCTGCTCGTGTCTACCTCATGGACCTGACCCAAATCATGGCCTTGATCATTAAAGGAAAATGTATGTGCCCACCCTCAGGGATGGGCCTTCAATCTCAGAAATAGGCGTCATTTTGAAGTGTCTGAAAGTAAAGATGAAACTTTTTTTTCTCCTTCACAAATACGTCCAAAATGCAAAATTGGCCTTTTTTTCCAATATACAAACCTTCTTCACTCTCCTCTTCAGATTCCTCCTCATCATCATCTTCCTCATCATCACCACCCTTTGCTGTTTCTTCTTCGTCATCATCATCTTCTGATTCTTCCAGCCACTCCTGCGTCTCTGTAATAAGAATTCATTCATTGAGTGTGGCTCTAATACTTGTCTGTACTGAATTATTTGCAATATAAGATTTAGATAGATAAATATAACGATAAATAAATAGATGGGTAGATAGACAGAGAAACAGACGGACAGACAAACAAGCAATAGACAGAACAAATGACAGATAGTGAATCCAACAGATGATGTTACTGTGAGATTTAGATAGATAGATAGATAGATAGATAGATAGATAGATAGATAGATAGATAGATAGATAGGTAGATAGGTAGATAGGTAGATAGAGAGATTCACAGACACTCATAGATAGATCGATAGATATAGATAGATAGATGCTTGGCTGTCTTTCCACTTACTGGGGTCCATTTCCACTAGAATGTCCCACTGGTCCATCTTATGCAGGTCCAGGCTGTAGAGATCACTGAGTGTGAACTGTCGATCTCCCACCTCAAACATTCCTCCGTACAAGTACAACTTGCTGTGCTTCACCGTTGCCATGGCGCTGGAGCGAGGACAGGGCTCCACCTGGGGAGCCATTGCAGCCGCCGCCTCCACTTCGCCATCCTCCTCCTCCTCCTCCTCCTCCTCACTGTCCTCCTCTGCCTGTGAGGCTGGAATCACTTCCTTAATGGTCATAACCGTTCCATCCTCGGCAACGATCTCTTTAATAATCTCAGTGGGACCTTGTGGCTCCTCTATCTCTCCTTCAGTTTCATTTGTCTGCTCTCCCTTCTTCCCACGCCGCCTTTTCTTCTTTTCTGACTTATTGCCCTGCCAAGAAGAAGACAATCTACATATTACGGTTTCTTCTGCTTTACTTACGCGCTTTGCTAAATCGTACCATCACACCAACCTTTAGCTGAGCAGGAAACCAACGTTTTTTGTTGATATCATAAAAGTAAAGGTCATTAAAAAAGTCTCCTTCCAGAGACTCCTCATCTTCCTCATCACAGACACCACCAAAGAGCAGCGCCCGGCCCCCGGGGCCCACTGCCAGAGAGAAGCCAGACCGAGGAGGGGGCTTGACTCCTGAAGGGCTCACTCGTGTCCATGTCCACTTTTCTAAAAGAAGAGCAACAATTATTTTTCAGACGTGGACAAGAAAGTGGATTTCGGAGTAATGGAGAGAAAAGCAGCCCACGTTAAACAAGTGATGACCATGGATGCTCTAATGATGGTACCTTGCTCCTCTTTGCCTTCCCTCCTCAGCAGGAACATGTCAGAATGGATGGTTCCTTTATCCACATCCTTCTTCGCTCTCTGAAAAAGAAAGGCAGCCATTACCACCTACGTCTGTTTACTCTCGTGGGTTTACTCAAGGACAAGCTCCTGGAAATGACACAATGCCTCGCTCTCTGTGTAGAGCAGTTGCAGTTGCCATCAACACGCTCTTGCAAAATGAAGCCAAGTGTAACAACTTTACTAATGATGGATATAAGGTGCAAACAATTTAAAACCATTACACTTTCACCTGAAAAGCCACATGTCTCCATATGGAGGGAAGATATTCAATAAAATAAACCATGTTCAATTCAGTTGTTGAGGTTTATCTATTTTGTTACATAAGCATGCAACAAATAGTTATGGCCATATGAATAAAGCTACCGTAAGCTTTTCATGTGACCGGACATCAGTAGGATTCTATATAAATGTGGCAAGTTGCTTAGCGACTGTATGCTTAAAAAAAAAAAGTACATTGACGCTACCATGATTTATAGGACATATACTACCATGGAGCTTTTCCATGGTTGCATGTTTTTATTTTTTTTAGACATGATTTAGTAGCACCACTGTATCCATAAATTATACATTTATAAATATATATTTATATTTTAGGATTCTTTGATGAAAATAAAGTTCAGAAAAACAGTAGGGAAAAAACCTGATTAATCAATCTCTGTGTACATCAATAAAATTACAGTAATAGCCAAAAGGCATACAGTTTTGGAGTATCCGCCGTAGATGATGACACCGTTGCCATCAGGTGTGGGTGTCATTTGACAGGCTGACCGGGGACAGGGGCCAGTTCCTGTGGGCTGGAGACGGCTCCATGTGAACATGTCGAGGTTAAAAGCATGAATATCGTTGTAATAAATATAATCCCTGTAGAGCAGAGAAAACATGCATCACAAAAGATTTGTGAAAATTATCCTACAGCAAGTACTACATTTTGGAGTGAGATTTGAGCACCTCAAAGTTTTAGACAATGTGTATAGATGACCATTAGATTATTTATTTATATCTATTATTTATACTTAAATATTTCATACATTTACAAAAAATTCTAATGGTCATCTATATACATATCACTCCAAAATGTAGTAAAGCAAAAGGTTACATTTTCCTTCTAACACAGATTAAAAAGTTGACAAGCTGAAGTTGGGGGTCCCTGCCTGTACCTGGCGCTCTCATGGAAGCCTCCAAACACAAGCAGCTGTCGTTTGCTCAGGACCATTCGATGTCCACTCCTCCCAGATGGAGCACCAGAAGCTCTGAGAGGACATATTTCAACAAGAGGCTAAGGTGCCAAGTCAAAAATCAATCCTGTTAGTTTAGACCTCTGTAACCTCTAGTCACAGCATGACGACAAAACACAGGTGGACACAGGTCTTAAAGTCCCTGCTAAGCTTCCATAAAGACCAAATACAATTAGACTTCCGGTTCTACTTAAAGATTCCAGTCTTACTCAGTGGCTTGTGTCTTTTTTAGTGTTATTCAGTTTTAAAGTATAAATACTTTAAATACAATTATTTGTGTACACACACATGTTGGTTTTTGTGATTTATTGGGACTCTCCATAGGTGTAATGGTGTTTATACTGTACAAACTGTATGTGGTATAGCCCAACACTGACCATACACCTAAACCTACTCCTTACAGGAAACTGTGCACTTTTAGAGTTTCAAAAAAACACAATTTATTAATTGTTTTAAAAACAAACAGAGATTATATATTTTCATATATATATATATATATATATATATATACATAAACGTTTCTATATTCATATTATATACAAATATATTTATAATAAATAGATATATGCATGTATTTGTATTTATGCATACATAATAAATACATACAGTATACCCACAATGTAAACAAAAACTTTAATTTTGGATGCAATTAATCGTTTTTAAATCGATTAACAGCACTAATATATATATATATAAAAAATATTAATACATATATATTAATATATAAAATTATTAATACATATATGTATATATATATATACATATACATATACATATACACATATATATA
>JAUMHG010000079.1:5717216-5730034 GCA_032359395.1 Enteromius anoplus
ATGTCCATGTACTGAACTGTTATTATTCAACCATGCCAAGGTAAATTCAGTTTTCCATTCTATGGCACCTTTAAAGTGTACTTGTTGTATGTAACCTTTACTTTTTAAACATTAATGGGTTGATGCTTAGATGCGGCTTTCGGTGTGAAGATTAAACAATTAAAATCGGAAAAGACTGGCTTTATTTGTTGATAAACCAATCCAGTTTAGATAAGATAAAGTCTACATAATATAAATGACAGCTATAAGCTACTGCTAATGGCACAGTAAAGATAGGAGTATACATAACAGTAATAGAAAAATACAAGAATATGACTTTTAATCATTGAGTGTAAACCTATTATAGCATAGTTATGAAATTAAAGTTTAGAAATAAATACTCCCACTTTAACATTTTTTACCCACTCATTCTTGATTGGCATTAAACACTTTCTATGTATTTAAATTGTACTGAAAATGCAAAAAAAGTCCTTTACATTTTAAACGTTTTAAGCCATATCTTGCACCCCATTTAAATTCCCTCATCTGCTTGGTTTGCTTAGTTACCATTACAAACGACACACTCATGCTTACTAAAAAAAAAATTATAATGATAATAATAATTTTTATTTAAAAAAAAAAAAAAAAATAGATCTCTCAAAGGAGTGGGAGATGGTTTTACTTATCCTTTAATTGAAACATTCTCGTTCTCATGTGACTTATATTGCATCTTCAAGGCCGTTTTCAATGAATGTTTTGCAGACGTCATAAACATGGCCCATATCTCTCATGGGCGGGGCTTGTGGAAAAAACAGTGACATGTGTGTTACACAAGTAATGCGCGAAGAAAACGGCTGGGGTTAGTACATAGCTACATCCTTAAATCACTCAAGGTTTACCATCAAAACATGATAAACCACTGCAGCTTGCTAACACACGCATTGATCATCTCCCGCTGTGTTTCATGTAAACATTCCAATTCACGCAAAACCCGGAAGTCCTCCAGGAAGGAGTTTTCGTTGATGATAAACACACATAAAGTTACTGCGACCATATAACCATCAACCCAGTCATAAAACACATTACAGCATCTGCAGGAAACCCTAACAGTGCACAAAAAGACAACGCACCAAAACAAAGGTGCTGGGATTTCTATCATGACACAAACCAAATAATGTTACAGCAAAAGAAAAGAAAAAAGCACTAACCTTGACTGAGACGTAATTTGCTGGAGCATGCAGATAAGTTACATGCCCGAGCAGGAATCCAGCGCTGGTTTCTCACATGCTTCACCAGATGCCTGTGTATCTGTCGACCGAGAGGCGCGGCGATCGCTGTCAGTGTCACCATGGTGTTTGCCGTTTACTTAACGTTACAGTCTAAAATAAATAATATAAGAGCAAACCCGCCCGCCGTACGACTCGTATTAAACCCCAAAGCTTGATTAATCGACGGCGTCCCGCCACGGGATGTGAAATGTCGTTTCGCGTGCTCTCTTGTGCCGAACTTGTACTAACAACACCCAACTTGCGCCCTAATGATTGGCGGATGCAGGTAAAAAGGGCTGGTTAACAACACCCACCAAACTCCGAGCGATGATCTAGATGTTTCCAAATGAGTGGGAAGTCACAGCTTTTGTTTGTAGTCAAGACATTAGCACGGAAATAACGCGAACAGGTTTAAATATCCCATAAAAGCAAATAAAATGGAGGACTACGTGCAGTTGGGGGTCGGGTGTCCAAACACGATCCAATCAGCTTCATCGACTGAGGGGCGTTAGAGCTTAACTATATACAGAGGAGGGACGAGACTTGACACGAGGAGGTGGTTATGTCATATTCAGACGTTTTATTTACAATATTATAACCCATTTATAATATGTAAACTGGTGTAATGGTTATTATTGGTGTATAAAAAAAAAAAATCACCGATTATATTTTTTTAAAAATAATTACCGATTACCTTGTTTGTATAATTATGGGTAAAAAAAAAATTGTTTAATGAATCGTTTATATAATTGCTCATATAACCGATAAAATTGCGTTTTATGAAGACACGTAGTTTTGTAGCGATGTAATGATTTGAATATGTTGTAAATACATAAAGGCTCTAAATGAATTATATATTTTAATAAAATAATTTTCTCCATTATCAAGTTTATATAATACATAACAATATATAATTGTGGGTGTTTTTATTTATTTTAATGAATCGGCTCATATAACCGGATGTTAATAAGACGTGTTAGTGATGTAAACGAGTTCAATATAATTTTTTGCAAATATTTTCTATCTATAAAGGTTTTACATACATAAATGCAAATCCTCTAATTGCACACCTATTTTTGTTGTGTTTCTACAAGAAATTACAAGCAATATTTAAAAACTATTTCAACTTCTCATATTAAAAAAGCAATTAGGACCTATTCAATTTGTACATGCTATAGGCTAATAAATGTACTTAATCTGTAATTTATCTTGTGTAGTACCCTCTACTTTATTTTCATTTTTTATTGCCTTTTTGATTATTCTCTTCTATTTTACTTTAGTAATTATTTTTTGCATTATTATTTAACCTCTTATCTGACGCTAAAATATCTGTATTATGTATATATTTGTAGATTTTTTTTGTACTCAATAATAAAATAAAAAAAGATAGAAAATTGCAAATACAAAATACATCTAGCATGTAAATTAAGTTTTTGACTAACTGAACCGGAATAGACGATCGCCAATAAATACCTTTAATAAAACCAATCGGAAGTAAGACGTTATTTTATAAAAAGACATACATACATTTATGTATACACACAACAGATTGCTGTTTTGTTTTTACAATAATATTGAAATAATTTGCACCACGCAATGGAAAGTTAGCACGTATTAATAAAATGCAACTTTGAATTGGGCGAAGGTTAATCAGAACAAAACCGGTTATGTAAACCGATTCATGGAAAAAAAACGACGCATAGTTTACAGTTTAAGGGCATTTGTTCTAAACTTGTAGACACAATGGAGTGAACTCATTCAATCCCATAATGCATCTCGTCAACCAGCAAACAGAATCAACGACCAGGCCATTATTTGAAACGCATGAATTTTCTACGCACGTCTTTGGGTGCAAAATGAAAATTGCTCCGCGTGGACACCAGACGGTATTAAATCCTTGTTTGCACGCAGTATTTGCTCATATCACGAATAAGTATCTCGAACAAATAAACGGTATACAATTTGCCACGGACGACAGGAAGTTTTGCATTTTATTTAACGAGCCAACTAGGGGAAGGGTTAACATGTCAAGTCGCATCTTAGATGAACTCTACTGACGACACGTACCACGTGAACGGTGGACTCTTGACATATACGTGAGTAATGAGAGAAAACAGAATGTTCTTACGTCAAACGTTCTAATGTAAACAACGTGCAATTAGGACATTGTACCCTTTTAAGACCACGCTTTCTTGGTAAATAAAGGTTAATGAAATGATGCCCTAGTTTATTCAGCTGCTCAGTTTGGTCAGTCAATGAGAAAAGGGCTCATTTGTTTTACACAAAAATACTTATAAGAAACACAAAGATGTAAATAACTGTATTTTCTTAAAAAAAGGAAGTCACAATATTTTTCTTTGTGGTTCTAAAGCTATGCAACAATAGATATACAAGCCATCGTACAGTAATACATTGTTACTGTAAAATGATTTGGTGATCAGGAATATTACTGAGGCGGTCAACAAAACCAACCTGTAATAAATATGGAATATGGTTATCAAGATGAAAAAAAATGCATCTAAATACCATGAGCACTTTTGCCAGCCTTTCTGAACCACTGCAAAATACGAAGACACACGCATTGTAAAAAATACAAAGTTGAAAAGCATTTTATCCATCTTGAGGAAAACCTAACCGAGTGTAGTTCATAACTCAGACGTTTTCTGTTCCCGAAAACAAAGGACAGAAGGAAAAGACGACATCCATTGAGCTTGAACCATATTGTACAGATATATTTACATGCTTGGTAAGAGAAACCGTACAAAAAAACTGAACTGGAGGAAAATCCTCTATTGTGGGCAGGTGAAATCTTGTCACTGGTGCTAGTCAAGAGCGATAATGTCTTCATCATCATCGGCCGGCTGCTGGTCGAGGCGTTTGCGCTTAGACGCAGCATCATCCTTATCAGCGTCATGATGCTTCCTCTTGCGGTTACTAGACTCCTGGGAAGTTTCCATGGTGCTCGAGGACGGTTCTTCATCTGAGTCTACGATAAGGACATCATCGTCCTCTGCAGCTGCTGGAAACATGAGTAAAGTACATTAGTTAAATGCAACAAAATTCTCGCACTCATCTAAAGGGGTTTAGCAGAATGACCAAGCTGCTCATTTCCAACTTTAAGGTGAAATGTTCCTTTTAAAGACTGACGTTTTGAAGGGGAATCCATGTTGTTCTCACCTTTAGATGAGGTAGACGGCTGGGCAGAATCTTTGTTACCGTTGGCAATGTTTTTCCCTTCTTCTGGGACACTCGGTGCAGGCGCCTTATCTGGGGCGTCACCCACTACTTCAAACTCAACATCCTTTTCCAATTCCTCGCTGCAATAAATGCAAGAAACATTTTAATATAAGAAACCCAAAGTATCATTCTCAAAGCTAAATGAAGCCTCACTGACCTGTGAATTACATTCACTATGAGAGTGTAATCCTGTAGGAAATCATCTGCTTGAAGACGGCTCCCATTCCGAATCCCAAAGTCAGACAAAAACTTGCTATTGTTTGCTGCAGAGAAACAGAGAGAGCAGCATATTCAAACAAAGCTCAGAGTATGTTATAGTAGAGAAAGATGCCCTCTAGTGGCTGACTTAATTCGCACCTTCAGTCTCTCCTTCCTCTGAAGAGATGAGAATCGTTCCTTTTCCGTCCTCTATTTGCACATCTGGTGCCACCATGCCAAACTTCTCCTTCAGTATCTGAAAAAAGCAACACCATAAATGAATGCTCAAATGTTCAAATCCAGACTTCACACAAAGGGCAATGCTTTTAAATTGAAAAAAGAAATAAATACTAGTACCTTGTCCTGAAGAGCTTGCACAAAGGTCTTGTGCACATTGAGTTTGACTGTGACCTCAGGTTTGCTGGCACACACGTAACAGTTGGGATTGGGGGGGTCCAGTGCACACGGTACAAGGAGCTTTTTCCTGGGGTTTGGCTGCTTATTCAGAAAGATCTTCAAAAACACACAAAACAAAAAACACAGGAGTAAGGCTATGAGCCATTGGCATAAAGTAGTAGTAGGAAGTAAGTGTGCAGGAATAACCATATTTTCATTATCTTTTAAATTGCGCAAATTCAAGTTGTGAATTAAAAAAAAGCCCAATAGTAATGCACTGCTCCCATATAATCACAAAAAAGGTTTTACGCTTTCACGAGGTGGTTTATCAAGCCATTCAAAACGTTATATACTGCAATAGAAATAAGTCACTTGGCGTACACAAGTCACATGTTCATGCTTTAAAATGTATTACAGCAAAAAAATAAAAAACTCAACTCTTGTACCAGGGCTTAAAAGGGTCACATGATTTGATTTCAAGTTTTCCTTTCTCTTCGGGGTCTTACAAGCTGTTAGTGCATAGAAAAGATCTCTAAACCAAAGAGATGCTCTTTATAAAAGTTATGACTTGTCCGTCAAGAATTATAAATATAATGTGGAAATAAAATCCTAAGAACTTTGTTGAGTCGCTGCCAAGCTTTTCCATCAAGTATTAATAATAATAATTAAATCACATTTAATTTGGTAGCAAAATAAAGTGTTGACAATTTATAACACCATGGGTGTGTCCTATCCAGTAATGAGAAATTCTACACACACTTGTGGTCTTCATGCTTACAATGCAAACCAAATACAGGAAATGTCACGCAAGTACGCGAGTGCAAAGACCACAAGTGTATGTACTTAGACAAGCCCTATAACTTCCCACCTTCACCACTTGACAAGATTTTTTTAAAAACAGGGTAAGTTCAAAAAGGTCTTCACAACAGAAACTAATGCTGAGATGTGATTACCTTAAACCAAGGGAGAACAACAAATGCGGAGATGTGTTAGATTAGACAGGACGTGATGCAATTTAGGTCAAAGTGTCAAAGGAGCAACAACCCAAGTTTACCGTGTGACACTGGTCGAAGTCTGAGTTGAGAATCTTCAGCCCCTCCATAACAATGAGACCAGCGATGACTGCGTTAGTGGTGGCTATTGCTGGAATGATGTTCCCCGCCATAGCTAGATGACAAGGAATCATAATTTATCCAACGTTTTATTGAAACACATGATTATGAAGTTGGTTTATTTGTTTTTAAGCCAAGGCTTGGGAAATAAAGCGTAAAAAAGTATTAAGCCATAAATTGGACAAAAAGATAACATTAAAAAAAAAAGATACGTATCGTTTTTAAACACTAAGAAAAAAGATAATCTTAAATAGAGTGGCAACACAACCATCCAAACACTTACATTTGACATCAAAGCGGCTTTTCATGTTCATGCTGAAGACATTCATGCGCAAGTTTGCGGCTGCTGTTACAAAGTCCATGGCTGGAGGATCATCCTGAAAACAGCAGCACAAAATGTGTTCACACTGAACATCACTATTTTTACTCCACTTTTTTTTCAGAATTATTTCAAGAATTAAAATTTCTAAATAACTTCTAGATAGAAATAATTTTGTAATATTAGAAATGCCACTTGAATGTGTCCTTGTTAAATAAGTATATGAATTTATTACATTTAGTATATGGCAAAATAAAGAGATAGAGTGGTGGCTAAAATTGTTAGAACACCTGACAAATCAGAAAATATTGACCTGATTTCATGTCAAAATAGGGCTGTAACAATTCCCGATATGAAACCGAATTCGCGAGACTCAGATCCACGATCCTGTATCGCGGTGTGATAAGGGAGAATCGAGACACACCCCGTGACTACCTTTCCAATCATGTGACGCCTGCCTGCAAAAGTTGAGCTAGTTGAAGAAGAGCGTGAGGAAACATTGCATCCAACCCAGAGATTGCGGACCCTTCCTCCTCATTTAGGTCAGCAGTATGGCAACATTTCGGCTACCCGGTGGAGATAAAGGATGTGTAGTCGACAAGACCCACACAATTTGCTTTAAGAATCTTTCCCAAGCGACTAGACAGAGAGTGGCGTTCGCGAACGAACCGATTCTTTTGAACGGCTCATAAAAATGAACGATGGGAGCTGTTCTTTTTTTCCTATGCGTGTTTCACACAGATGCACACAATTTAGCTCCTCCGCGAGACAGAAGAGTTATAGAGGGAGTTCTTTTGAACGGCTCTTTGAAAGGAATGGATCGCCAAGATTCACTACAACACAACCTACATGCAGATGCATGTTCTACGGCACCATCCAGAAATCAATTTAGCTGCAGCACAGAAAACAACCCAGTAGTTATTTGGTGTTCAGTTTATTAAGATTTTTCAAATGTTATTTAATAAAAAATATTCTTTTAAGAACTTCCTTTTAATGTACAATAGGTCTGTCTAGTTTATTTTCCACCTCACCCCCAATTTGCTGGAAAGGGTTGAGGTCCGTCATTGAAGGGGCCAGTCCATCATTTTCAATATTCCAGCTTATTCCAGTTTTAATAGCCAGTTCAACAAAAACAACAAACCTCTTGAATACGCCAAGTGTGCTAACAATTTTGGCCACCACTGTATAAACCTAATGCTTGTCTTTTGACTTCTCACCTTGTCCCAGACCAGCTCTGCACCGTCCCCCTTCTCTACCAGCTGAGATCGGAGTGTTTCTACACTGCGGTGGAAGAGCTGAGCGTAACCTTGAACACCAAACACCTGCTGGTCCTTCAGACCTGAGCCACAGACCTCCTCCTGAGAACATTCTGTCACACACAAACAAAACACAGCCTCATTAACTTGTCTTTTAGACAGATCCACTTACATTCGTTTATACAACTAGACAATTCCAAAACAGACACACACCAATCTTTTGAATTTCAGCCCAGTCTAGAGGTAACGGTGCTTTTCTCTTCTTCCACAACTTATCCATAGTCAACAGATACATGATGTCATCTTTAAAAAGCTGAAAGGAAGTACAAGATGTGACTTTTAGACTATTTTTTAAAGGAACAGCGAGGGTAATGAAGTAATGTTGTATGTAACAGAACCAGCACCTTGTTGAAGAGTTTAACAGGATCATATCCTGTGGACCGAGACCACTCTTTAGTAGACACTCGTTTGATGTCTCCATCCTGATCGGAGGCTGTAGCTCGGGTTGCTGCATCTGCAGGGTTCCCTGTAGTCAAATTTTCATTTAAACTTGCATTACATCTGCATGTACACAGAAGGTAGTAAATAAGTTGTAGTAGAAGTGATGACTCACAAGCAGCCTCAGGGTCAGCTGTGTCAGGTGACACCTCCTGATCGGCATCCTCTTCACCAAAAAGCTGACTAAGGAGGCAATTCAAGAATTGTGTGTTAGTTAGTTGTTCATTTTTATTGCCACCTCAGCATCAAAGGCCTTCTTCAGGGCAAAAACTGAATGGGAATAAGACAAGATTTACAAACGCAAAACCAAAAACACAAAAATACAGCAGAAAACAAGTACTCAAAATGACACGTACAAAAAAAACTTAACAAAAATGTAGTGCTGTCAAAGGATTAATCATGATTAATCACATCAAAATAAAAGTTTTTCTTTACATAATATATTTGTATATATAAATACAAACACATGCATGTATATATTTAATGAAGATATGTTACGTTAATATATATTAAATATATTTAGATATAATATTAAATATAAGAAAATAAATATATAAATGCATTTACATGTAAACACTTTCAAAATATATGCTGTACATGCGTGTTTTAATATAAGCATAATAAATAAACACAGCATTAACACATATATTATCTTAACAAAGACTTTTATTTTGGATGTGATTAATCATTTGACAGCACTCCAAAAATGGTAAATTTTTTTCTCTTATTTTAGTAAAGTATTATGAATTTATTTGATTTCCACATTAATAAAACAAGAAATTTCTCAAAAAAAATAAATTTATTAATTAAAAAAATTATTTTTATTAAGTGAATCGATTAGGCATCCCTTTTGATTACTAACACTTAACAATTGACACATGTGAGTTTTCCCATGCATATCTTTGAACATGGAAAACAATAAAAATAACAATTTAAAAGCTAAGCCGATTTTAATTACATTTCAAGGAGATTTATTCGTGTAGAAAACCTACTTGAAGAGATATTTGGCCCACACGATGCAGTGAATGGGTTCTGATGGCGTGTTGCGAATGGTGCAACCTGGGAAGGTTTTCTGCGTAGGTTTAGGCTGGCACTCGTAGCACTCCGTCTGACCCTGTGTGAAAACGTGAACGCCAACTGCGTGACATTGAGATGATACAGCATGTATGTGCCAAACAAACGCTGTTGATTAAATAGAAGAGCCTTGCCTTCTTGATAACTGTGACTTGTCCCAGATAGCCAGCTGTGCCGCTCTCAATGAGGGGAATGTCAGCAGCCAAACACATCCTGTTGACGTGATTCCTGGCCGCTGCAAAGACACATTTAGATAGATGTTTAAGAAAGGTGGTCTTCCTTTCGACCAAAGTCTGCTGAAAAATGCATACCTCTGTTGTCCAAAGCATTCATGACAAGCTGGAAGTTTCGGAAGAATTCCACGTTATAATCTGGGCTGCAAAGCACAAAGAAAACAAAACATTGGTCAACAAACCTTATTTATATAGCATCCACAGAGAAACTGTCTTTTGAAACGTACTGTGCAAATATTCACACGTCTTTATCTTAGTAATAACGTAACTAGACTCACTTCATGATGCTATCATGGTAGGCAGTGATGTTCGCAGATGGACAAAACCGTAGCACGCTCTCCTTGGCAACCTGAAACGCACTACTTAGTCAATGTCTCGCGCAGATTTTTTAAAAGCATACGCGTTGTTGAAGTCAGTTACACCATTTACCTGAGCTTTAGACTTTCCAACATGTTTCTTCTGAAACAGGAACTGTCTGTTAAGGTTGCTGACATCAATGGTGTCCAGGTCAATCTGCAAATGATGACAGTAAAACAAATAAATAATTGTGGATAATCAAATATAAACAACAGCACCACTCCACTATTGGAATTATTAAAGAAAGTGCAAAACCATACCATAATGAAATCACAATACATTATAAATGTCCCCAAAATTTCTATTACTAAGACGGCATAAAATGTTGTAATTAAATATTCAATAACTTAAAACCAATTGTCAGGTTTGCATTTCCAAATTCTGCGTTGTTTAATTTATTTTTCTTAATTATTGCTCAGATTATATTTATTTTAATCATGCATTAAAAAAACAAAAAACTACAAATGTGGTTGTGTGCCATTGTAAGATTTGATTGCATTAATAAAAACACAGCTATCATCATCATCTTTGCAGGTCATAAAAGCTCTAGTATCAATTAAGTGAGTGATTTTAATTTGTCGGACTACTATCTTACCTCAAGATTTCTTGCATTAAACAACTGTTTATTGAAAACTATGCAAATACCTGCATTAAATTTTCCTGCTAATTAACAGCGTGTAGTTTCATAACCTAGTGCATTGCAATATTAATAATGGATGCAAAGACATAACAGAAGCTGTATCACAACAAACGTTACATTAGAAACGACGGCAAGATGCTGTTTATTAAAACTGAATATAATCTTTGTGTGATATCAGGTTTACAATGTTAAACAGTCTTTGTATTTTAATACGATCTTTTCTAAAACGCACATGTTTCGCGGTAGGTTGTGTTAAAGTGTGGCCACATTGTTCAGTGATTTCAAGGGACATGGTATCTATCGCACAGAACATGGCGCGAAAGAAAAGGGCTGGTTCATGGGTTTACAATGGGACGGAAAGCACTGCAGTTCTTTACTCACTTAACTTACTGTAACGAGTAATGCACGTAAGTCATGACTCTCATTTTGATTTCAAGATGTTATTAGTGAAGGTCTGTGACAATGGGGCCTGACTGAAGCAGCACAAAGAGAGTCCGCCTTCCTCCAACTTACCACTTCAATATTCTTAAAGCCGGTGAGCACCAGGTTTTTCAGAAGCTCACAGCCGATGCCTCCCGCGCCGACCACCAGCACCCGGCAGGAGGACAGGGAGTCGGCGAGCTCTTTGCGTAGAGGTCCCACCAGTTGTGCCATTGTCGGCTCGGCGTTTCGGCGGCGCGGACAAGCAGCGGTTTGATCCTGCGGGGAGGGAAGAGACGCGCGGCGAGTGCGCATGCGCAGAGAACTCTGAAAGAACGCGCAGCTGGTTTATATGGCGCCCTCTGCTGGTGCGGCTGAGCTGGAGAGAAAAGAGACAGTAAAGAGTACTTACAGTGTCCTCCACTAAAATTGGCACCTTTGGTAAATCTGAGCAAAGGTGGCTGTGAAAATAAATCTGCATTGTTTACCCTTTTGATCTTTCATTTAAAAAATCACAAAATTCTAACCTATTATTGAAGTAAAATAATTTATAATGGGGAGAAAATCTCATTGTGAAATAAATGTTTTTCTCCAATACATGTTGGCCACAATTATTGTCACCCAATTATTGCTACGTCCTTTTCCCAAAATAACAGCTCTGAGTTTTCTCCTGTAATGCCTGAAGAGGTTGGAGAACACCTCCTTCAAAGAAAAGAGACCACTCCTTCATCCAGAATCCCAATGGAAACCCAACCATGGCCCATTATAAGATTTATAACAGAGTCAGTCTTTAAGATTTGTAATCCTTTGGTATTTGATAGAATCCATGACGCCATGTATCTAAACAAGATGTCCCGGACCTCCAGCTGAAATATAGAAGCTAGTCCCATTTGTAGTTCCAGTTCTGTCTGACAACTGATCATGCTGGAGATTGTTTTTGAATGAGTGAGGAGAATTTTTTTTAAACCCACACATATGCTGGTGTAGGGGTTGTTTGACTATTTTTTTTAAAAAGCATTTTCTGACTGTGAGACTCTTCTCAGCTGCAGTTCTCAAGGTGTGATCCTTGGAGATGAAAAATTAAAGAATAAAAAAATTCTAGGGGTGCCAATAATTGTGGTCAACCAGTATTGGAGAAAAACATTATTTCATCAAAAGAATTTCTCCTTATTTTCAATTGTTTTAGTTTTTGCAAGGGTGCCAATATTAGTTGAGGGCACTGCATATATTTAAAACAGGGTAAGCTACAATTTGTTAACATTTGTAAATGCATTAACTAACATGATCTACTATGAGCTAATAGGCCTAGCTATGACCCTTCGCTAAGCCACGCCCGAAAACCGCCACAGGCCAATCGTGGCTTAGCAGCTGTAACTAGGAGCTGGAGGTCTGTTAAGCTTTCGAGTGAGAGAAACATGCAGAACCATGGTGCGTATGGATTGTGCAAATCTGATACCTGGTATCCTAAAAGTCTGGATGGAGTGGTGGAACTTTTTTCCTTTCATGAAACCTAAAACCCATGGGGAGATATGCCAGGCGTGGATCAAGCAGTGTGGGAGGCCCACATTCATAACTAAATTCACAGCTTTTAAACCTGACGCACTAAAAATATAAGTGGGAGAATGTTATCATTGCAAAGTGGTCTATTTCACAAGATTCTTAGAACTGTCAGGTACGGTTCGATTTGTGTTCCAACGTGAGCCTGGAACGGTGCGGCCTGTTACCGTCTTTAGTTCCCTTCAATATTACCATGTTTTGCAAAAAAACAATAAGGGGAAAAAACAACAATTATACAGTATATATACTATATATATATATATATATATATATA
>JAUMHG010000079.1:5800709-5816921 GCA_032359395.1 Enteromius anoplus
CCAATATTCATTGGCCTTTAGTAAAAGCTCAAAGGCAAATCGGTCTCTCTGGCGAGTTCCCATATGTAACGTCTCCGCTCCCTCCTTCAGGGAACGTGGGTTACGATGGTAACCTAGACGTTTTCCCCTCACACTCATTTGCATACGGAGGGTGATTGGATGTTTACCAAGGGCTCAGGGAGGAGTGTGTGTGTGTGTGCGCGCGCTGCAGTGAATGAATACACAGAGCCGAGGGACAGAGACAAGAGGAAAATCCAATACTGTATTGTGTAGTGTCCCTTTTTCGGCGGATTTTCCGCTACCGCAGACAATTTTGTCAACTTGTAATATATTCATTTTGTGAGTATACTAACATGTGCTTTCTCAGCTTTTCAAAATTTTGATTTGAGGGGGCAAGACATTTATTTATTTACTATTTTACTGGTTAGGTTTGTTTAATTAAAGCACTGAACCTTCAGAAACGGGACTGAGACCTTGAAAACAAAACCACTTCTCTGTTTCTTTCTAGTGACACTTGTGGTTGAGTAGAGAAGTTGGAGTAATTCAGCCACCAGTTAAACTGATTCACAGAACTGAAATTTTGCAAAAGTAAAAGCAGGAAAAGGGCAGCTTCTCATCTGCAGTTAGTGGGACATATAATGATTACCTGTTTCAGAGAAATCTTCACATCTCTACACAGCACTTTGATCATGCCACATCAAATTCTAAAACTGAAATGTCCCAAATTAGAAAAATCTCATGTATGTGTTTGCTCATGCACTAAAAAAGGTTTTTGAGAATATTGGTATCTATCTATATTTTCAATCAGCAAGTGCAGCACTAAGTTGCAGCGTGTAAAACTAAGACTTATATCTAAATAATCTGAAAATAAGTCTTTAATTAACAAACCTAGTCATCTGCAAAAGAGCAGCAGAGACAGTTCAGACATCTGCCTTCTCATTCTACAGCGATCTTTCTTCACACTGACGCATTGAATCAAGAAGAAGTTCCATAGAGCTTTAAGCTTTCTGTTATAAAGTTACAAAAGCATTAATAAAATAGTACATTAACATTTTCATTTAGTTTATTTAAGAGACTCTTCTTATCCTAATCAGTCATCTCATCAATATTAAAAAGATTCATATTCGGTTTCCGCTACACTTTACTACATTCACATCACCTTTTTTAGTTAACATTTGAATGCTTAACAGATCTGGTATTAACAAGTATTTCAACTATATTTTAACATATTGCAGTTGCTTGGGTACATTTCTGAAATCATAGCACATGACTTCAGTACAATTCCATGGAGAATATATTAATGTAGATCTAAAGCTATTGTCACAGTGTCTGTGTCACGAACAAGCCGAGATCCAAATTCACAAAATAACAATCCTTTAATATTCCAGACACGCTAACAGACAGGCAGGGTAGCTCACACACACATTAGATAACCTTGATACCAGACAAACTAAAACTGAATGGAATTGAACTTATAAAGGGCAGACAATGAGGGATAACGAGCACAACACACCTGAACATAATCACACAATCAACACAATTACAAATAATGAAAACAATTACAAATAGTCCCGGGGCCTGTTCCATAAAACAAGTTTACCAAATAAGACAGGCTTGTTTTAATTAGTCTGACTTATTTTAAACCAAATCAAATGACAGTAAGTCAGACTAACTGAAATAAACCTGGCTTGGTAATCTTGTTTTATGGAACTGGCCCCAGGGGCGTTACAGCTATATACAACTATTTCATTTTGCTAATTCTAACACAAAATATTTAGTGTTTTGGTGCTTACATGCAAAGTTAAATGCATTGCTACAACAGTTTTATTTAAATCAAATGATTTGTTTCTTCATGATACACTTGTTTGAATAAAATGTATTATACCTGTTTGTAATAGTGAATAAAAACATCACTGCATTAGGATAATTATTTTACTTATGTTTTATTAAAACAACGGAACACAATCACAAATTATTTTGTAAATAAAATATTTAATATACACACTGGAAACAGAACAAGGTTTAAATACACAATATGAAATGCACATTTTAAACAGAAACAGTGTAGCTTCTTTTAGACTGTGAGACTCTGAGCTTGTGCTTTTGTAGCAGATGTTGTTCTTTTGTCCACTTTAGCAACATGTCCGCTCACCCAGGTGGTCTCTGGATCAACACAAAACTCTTTCCCTGTTTTTGTCTTAAACCTGAGGAAAAACACAAAAAAGGATTTAGGTCAAAGATTTTTAAATGGGGTATTTCATTTTCATCCAGATTGATAACGTTCATGACACTCACACAATAGCTCGTCTGGGACAGTCGCTGCTGGTCCAGTAGTAAGACACCACTAGTTTCTCAGGAATCTTCACATCAGTGAACTTTAAACAGCACTTTGATTGTGCTCCATCAATTGAAAAGGGAGCTGGAATATGGAGAAAGAAGACTTCATTTTAATGTCATGTTGCCACATTTGAAATCACCAGATGCAACGAATGCATATTGTCTTCATTTAAAGATAATTAAGAAAATAAGAGCTCTCACCGCTTGAAGTCATCTGCACAGAGCAGAAGAGCACCAGGAACAGCACAGAGATCAGGCTTCTCATTCTTTGAGATTTTTCTTCACGATGACAGAAAGAATCAGTAGAAGTTCTGTAGAGCTTGAAGATCTCAGATCTGTTGTGTCTAGAATAGCGTCTGAGCAGCTTCTTATATACATAGTCAGAGACAAATTCCTCATAAAGACATTCATGTTAAACTGTTTCTAAGTATCAACATTGCAGAATGTTTTTAGCTCTTCCTTTTCCTCATCCGTTTACAGCGTGGATTAAATGAAAATGCGACAAGCACTTTTTTTCAGTTTCACTGAACACGGCGTCAGCAAAACATCACACAACTTCTGCTTCTTCAGGGGCCTGTTCCATAAAACAAGTTTAACAAATAAGCCAGGCTCGTTTTAATTAGTCTGACTTACTGTCATTTGATTTGGTTTAAAATAAGTCAGACTAATTAAAACGAGCCTGGCTTATTTGCTAAACTTGTTTCATGGAACAGGCCCCAGGTCTGTTTGATTGAAGCAATAACTTAAAACACAACCAATTCTTGTTTTTAGTGACACTTGTTGGTCTAACAGATAAGTTAGACTAATTCAGCCCCAAAGTAAACTGATTCACAGATTTTTTTTTTTTAACATTGTCAACAGTTAAATTATGCCGGGGCAAATCAAGACTTCGCATCTGACTAAGAGAAAGTCAGCGTTTAAATACAGTACATAATAAACCTTTCTCACAGAAACCAGAAATACGCAATCGCAGGGTATGAAGACTATAATATTACTAAATATTAGCAAATGATAAGTGTGTCCACTTAGACCTAGAGCTAGGGTTATGTATGGATTGTATAGAGGACATGTACTTCATTAAAGCAATAAAACAGTCGTGGTCGTGATGTTACAAGCAATATAACATTCACTGTCTGCTTTTGGTCCAAGTGAACGTCTTGTGTGTATAGCAGCTGGGGATGATAGCCTAATGTTAACGTTAGCTGAATGATGTCATCATCATCAGTTAACATATATATATTTTTTCTCTGGTAATGTGTTTGTGTTTATGTTCGTGCGTTTGCTTGTCATAGTATCATTGTAGTAGACAGGCAGGTTTTTGTGAGGGCTAGATGCTACCCGTCTCAGAGGAAAAACGAGGAGCCTCATAAACTAGAGTTTTTCGTCTTCCTCCTTCGTTAGCAGGGAAGGAGTGGAAAGATAAATAAGGCTGGTTTTGGGCATTGCAAGAACAGCCCAGTACGTTTCAACTACTCTTGCTTGGTGCTTGCGCTATCTTTGTTGTTTACCTGGTTACCGGTATTAGAATATACCGGCATACCGGGGCGGAAATACATTTACACAGCAATTGTGCATTTCCGGTGCAAAATGCGGAAGTTGTGAGAAAGGTCTATGTCCAACACCTGGGCCCGAATCAGCCAAGGTACGTGGAATAAATGAGTCCGGGTATGAACTTTCAGTGTTTGGGAGAAGGTTCCCACTGCTGTTGTCCAGAGAAAGCCACGGAGGCGCGGCTTGTAACAGAAATGTTGCATACTATTGAATTTTTCCTGCATAGTTTCATATTTGATCTTTGAAAGCCATGGAAATTCTAATCGACTGAAAACATCCATTAGATGCCACTGCAGGACAGTACCAAGTATCAAAAATATGTCAAAAACTATAAACGGTACACAAGTGTTTGCATGAGAAGGGAATTGTGCTGCTAAAATGGAGTCACGGCCCCGTGCAACCACAAGCATCTCTATTTTATATGCAAAGCATGATTGCATCGTTTCTCCCTCAAAACCTTTTCAAGCAAGACTTTTTTTTTTGGATATGCAAGAGTTTTATGTCCATGTTAAAATGATCATTCATCACTCTAATCTTAAACTATCATCAGCAAAATGATCAAATAAAAGCATCTTCCATTCAGCTAGGACAGGGTCCCTTTTAGTTCCTCTATGTTAAAATAATAGTTGCAATACCTGTGTACAGAAGTGTAGCAACTCAACCCTGCATGCATCCTTTTCATTAGCAGGAGTTAAAAGTGCATAATCATATATAAGTTTGACAAAAAAAAAGTAAAAAAAAAATTAAGGTTGGCATAAAGAGGAATTGTATCATTATTTGCTACTGTAGCTGTGCTGATCGCTTATACTGTATTTTCAAGCAATCAGCCTCATTTGCTAACTCATCTACCTCTGATTGGTTTTCATTACTCTCAATAAACCTTAAGAACTTTTTATTTACACGTTGAAATTGGTGTAACAGTCTCTGCATCTCCCTGGCTCTTGAGAATCAGGTCTGCTCTGTCACAGCTCCTCTTTTGTTAAAAAGCTGATGCATTAAATCACTCATTTATTTTGATCCTGTCAAGCCAAAATAAACTTACCTTTGTGTTGTCCATATAAAAGTCACTACACAGTCAGTCAAATAAAACTCTTCAAGGCTGTTAACTGAGAGCCAAACTCAAATGGGCACTTTTTTTTAAACAAACAACATTCTTGATGAGTTAAAAAATCTCAGAGCTAAACAACATCTGAGCAGCTTCACATAGACATTTACTCCAAAAACCTTCAGACCTTCAGATAAACCTATTTCTGAGCATCAACATTTTGCATGAGAGTAGTTTTTACCACCATTTCCTTTTTGCTGCTTTTTCCACTCGTGTTAAAATGTTAAGCACTTTTGTTTCTGATTCACTGAAAACTTGTTTCAGGAAAACACACAGCTTCCTCTTTTCAGGTCTGTCAAGCTCAGCACTTAACAAAAGCAGAAGATTTTGATGAAATTTGAATTGCGCTGTCACCAAATATCAGGTGTTTAACCTGGTCTGCTTCCTCACAAGTAAACCTAAAGACCTCGATTAATCCTTTCAGTTTAATTAAAGCTCTCAACCTAAGATGTTGTACCACCAGAAACAAGATTGAGACCCCCTGCTCCAAGAAAACAAAACTACTTCTCGTTTCTAGTGACACTTGTTGGTCTAACAGAGAAGTTAATCATTCAGCCACCAGTTAAACTGATTCACAGAATTCAAATATGCAAAAGTAATGAGAAGAAAAGCATTCATGGAGGGTGACCTACTTTCAATTCATTATCAAATCTTTTTTGAAAACATACCTGTACATTTTTATAACAGTACAGCTACTGGATTCTTCTTAATCTAATTTGAGATCTAATTAATCACAAATCAGTCACAAATAAATTTTAGCTAAGAATATGTCCCCAAAAGTGTTAAATTAAAACTATTTAACACTTTCAGAGTGCAGACATCAGGCTTCTCCATTTTCCATTTACTTTTATTGATTTTTGTTTGAAGACACCATTATATTACAAACACTTCTCTGCAAATTGTAATATTTAAATCTTATAGTTACAGTCATCAAGAATTGTAGCTTGATTTTATCATCTAATTATGCTTTGGGAAACCTTTGTATAATATCTAATGTATACCATCGTATTTTATCTCTATCATTAGATGCCAGTATATGACTTTTGGATAATACCACGGAGAACATATATTAATGTCTAAAGCTATTGTTGCGGTGTCTGTTGCAGGAACAAAAAAGCCGAGATCCAAATTTCACAAAATAACAATCCTTTTATATTCCAGACACACTAACAGACAGGCAGGGTAGATCTCATGGAATTGAACTTATAAAAGGGCAGCCAATGAGGGATAATGAGCACACCGGAACATAATCACACAATCAACACAGGACAAAAACTAGGTCAAACAGAGACAGAGCACGTGGGGAATGAAAACAATAACAAATAGTCCAGGGGCATTACAGCTATATACTACTATTTCATTTTGATAATTCTAACATAAAAGTATGACACCTAATTTCTAGTGATTATCATCGTCTTGACTACAGAGAGTGTCTCTGCATTTGATAAATAAATAATCTCGTCATTATACATTACCATCACTCTGTTCTCCTACTTGATAATGTTCAGTGCCTTGCTACAATCTGTATTGTTAAAAGCGCTATATAAATAAAAGTGACTTGACTATTGTTTTAGTGCTTAAATGCAAAGTTAAATGCATTGCTACAACAGTTTTATTTAAATCAAATGATTTGTTTCTTCATGATACACATGTTTGAATAAAATGTATTATACCTGTTTGTAATAGAGAATAAAAAACATTACTACATTAGGATAATTATTTTACTTATATTTTATTAAAACAACGGAACACAATCACAAATTATTTTGTAAATAAAATATGTAATATACACACTGGAAACAGAACAAGGTTTAAATACACAATATGAAATGCACATTTTAAACAGAAACAGTGTAGCTTCTTTTAGACTGTGAGACTCTGAGCTTGTGCTTTTGTAGCAGATGTTGTTCTTTTGTCCACTTTAGCAACATGTCCGCTCACCCAGGTGGTCTCTGGATCAACACAAAACTCTTTCCTTGCTTTTGTCTTAAACCTGAGGAAAAACACAAAATAGGATTTAGGGCAAAGATTTTTAAATGGGGTATTTCATTTTCATCCAGAGTGATAACGTTCATGACACTCACACAATAGCTCGTATGGGACAGCTGCTGGTGGTCCAGTAGTAAGACACCACCTGTTTCACAGGAATCTTCACATCAGTGAACTTTAAACAGCACTTTGATTGTGCTGCATCAATTGAAAAGGGAGCTGGAATATGGAGAAAGAAGACTTCATTTTAATGTCATGTTGCCACATTTGAAATCTCCAGATGCAACGAATGCATATTGTCTTCATTTAAAGATAATTAATAAAAAAATAAGAGCTCTCACCGCTTGAAGTCATCTGCACAGAGCAGAAGAGCACCAGGAACAGCACAGAGATCAGGCTTCTCATTCTTCGAGATGTTTCTTCACAATGACAGAAAGAATCAGTAGAAGTTCTGTAGAGCTTGAAGATTTCAGAGCTGTTGTGTCTAGAATAGCGTCTGAGCAGCTTCTTATATACATAGTCAGAGACAAATTCCTCATAAAGACATTGATGTAAATGAATTTCTGAGTAGAATGAGAGTTGCTTTTAGCTCCTCCTTTTCCTCCTCCTTTCTCATTTAGGAAAGTGGAAGGTACTTTTCTTTCAAATTCACTGAAAATGTTCTTCAAGAAAACAACACACAGCTCCCCTCCCCTCTAAAACAACTAAACTTAAACTTTTATTTCTTTATTTTTTAAAAACTTTTTTAGATCCATGAGGTCCAGAAACTTTCTCAAAAAAGTTCTGTACATTTTCTGTTTTATTGATTTTAGTTTTAGGATACAAAAATAATGAAAACTGTCCACTGCAAATTGTAATGTTGTAAGTTACAGTCAACGCATTTTTTAGCATAGTTTTATCATCTATAATACTTTTGGAAAATGTTGCATAATATCTAATGTATTCCAGCCTTTATCTTTATCTTAAAATATTTTATATACAAATTGAAAATAGCACAAGGTTTGGATATACAATATGAAATGCACAGTTATATAGAAACGATATCTTTCAGACTCTTGTTCTTTTGTCCACTTTATCGACATGACCCCTCACCCAGGGGGTGTCTGCATCTACACAGATCTCTCTTTTTGAAGCTGTCTTAAACCTGATGGGAAAGACACAAAATCAGTTTTTCAGGTCAAAGTTTTTTGTTTTACAGTTTGAGAATGAGATAATGCTATGACACTGACACAATAGCTCGTCTGGGACAGTCGCTGCTGGTCCATGAGTAAGACACCACTAGTTTCAAAGGAATCTTCACATCAGTGATCTCTCCACAGCACGTAGATTATGCTGAATTAATTGTAATGACAGCTGAAATATATAGAAGACAACAGTTTTAATTGAATCATATCAGAGCATTTAAATTACCAAATGCAACAAATTATTTAGTTTATGTTTTGCAAAAAACATGGTTTCGAGAGGATCGTGAAAGCAGTAATTACCCACAGCTGGCAGCCGGTTCCCTTATCAACCACTTCCAATAAATTCGCTTTCCCCTTACTATAAATACGCCCTGATTCTACGTTCACGCATCTCGCTTTGAACGCATCCCTCCTCCTCCCCTTCTCCGCCTTCTCCCATACTTTCACATTCCTAGGGGGGCAGACGGTGAACGAGCCGAACGCCGAACCCTCAACCTCGCTAGGGTTCTTTCCCCTATAGGGTTCGGAGTCCGCCGTTCTCCCGGCTCGTTTCCCAGACAACTTGCCAAATTTGCTCTACTTCTTATTACTAGGAAAGGTGAACTCTTGAAATCCAAT
Organism: Enteromius anoplus; assembly: GCA_032359395.1. Classification (NCBI taxonomy): domain Eukaryota; kingdom Metazoa; phylum Chordata; class Actinopteri; order Cypriniformes; family Cyprinidae; genus Enteromius; species Enteromius anoplus. The sequence continues at coordinate 5,809,494 of JAUMHG010000079.1, forward strand.
GAGTTGAAATTAAAAACTGAAACTAAGCGCTTACCGCTTGAAGTCATCTGCACAGAGCAGAAAAGCATCAGGAACATCACAGAGACCAGGCTTCTCATTCTTCAAGATGTTTCTTCACACTGACGTAATGAATCAAAAGTCCCTGTGCGTCAAGCTTTCTGTTACATAGTTACAAAAGCAGCTAGTTTATGTCTGTTCCTTTTTCCCAGTCAAAATATGGTTCATTACATTCGCATTACCATTGCATTTTTTTTATTTTTATTTTTTTTTTGTAGTTCACATTTAAACACTTAAAAGATCTGGTATTAACAAGTATTCAGTATTCAATTAAACTATGCAGTTTTCTCAGTTATTTTAGTACATTTCTCAGTTCATCTTTAACATTTGCAAACCAGCAAAGTGCATTTCTCATGAGAATTCATACAAACAGCATCAAAGCATCAGCATCACTGTCGCCTCTGGCTTGCTTAGTTGGTGACACCTAATTTCTAGTGATTATCATCGTTTTGATTACAGAGACCGTCTATGCACCTGATTAAAAAATAAGTTTAATCTCATCATTATACATTACCGTCACTCTGTTCTCCTTTTTGATAATGTTCAGTGCTTACAATCTGTATTGAGAGAGAGAGATGTTGCTTAAAACACGTATCCCTTTAGACAATTTACTAATACATTCCACCAACAGAAGTCAGTCGAGAAGAACTGAGTAAAGCAGTATTTTTTTTTTTTTATTGCTTCTTGACTCAGATAGGTCTGTGCTGCTGAAACAAAAGAAACAACGTTTCTTAACCATCATATTCCTCACAAGCATGTGCATCTACAGCGAAACATTAATCTTGATAACTTGAAAATATAAAGTTGTTCTATTTGCATAATATTCACAACTATTTAACACTTTCAGTATTTCTTTCAGTCGCCAAAGTTTTGTGTGAGACATTTTATATTAAGTTTGATGAAAATAAACTTTGTGTATAAAATTTAACATACAAAAATTAATTTAAATATTTTGTTTTCTCCCTACCATTAAATGCTTTCAGTAACAGAACGTAGGCCTAATGTAGAAGTACAGTATATACACAGTAATGTGAACAATATAAGTAGGATGTAGATACATTGATATGGTAATACAGTCATGGCCAAAAATATCGGCACCTTTGGTAAATATGATCAAATAAGAGTGTGAATATTAATCTGGATTGTATTGTGATCTTTTATTTTAAAAAAATGAGAAAAAATAAGAGACCAAGAAAAAAATATTTTGTTCAAACTTAAAATTTTGTGTAGCCTAGTGTTTTTTCCCCAAATAAAGCCTTAAACTTTCATCAGTAGGTGGCAGTAAAGCACTGCAGAACAGTAACCGGTTTAGAGCTAACCAACCACAGATGCTTTGTTTCTATATGATCAGCATTATACAGTATACATGTACAGGTGCATCTCAATAAATTAGAATGTCATGGAAAAGTTCATTTATTTAAGTAATTCAGTAATTGTGAAACTCGTGCGTTAAATAAGTCCAATCACCATATTCTAATTTATTGGTGAGGTTTTGTTAAATGTGAGCCTAAATCATCACAATTAAAAGAACCAAAGACTTAAACTACTTCAGTCTGTGTGCAATGAATTTATTTAATACACGAGTTTCACAATTTGAATTGAATTACTGAAATAAATTAACTTTTCCATGACATTCTAATTTATTGAGATGCACCTGTATATATATATATATAGAGAGAGAGAGACACCTGTTGCTGAAAACACGTATGCCTTCAGACAATTCACAAATAATTTCAACCACCAGAGGTCAGTCGAGAAGACCAGAAGTGAGTTTTAGAACTGAGTCAAGCAGTGTTCCTCCTTTTTTTTTTAGAATTGCTTCTTGACTTAAATAGGTATGTGCTGCCGAGACAAAAGAAACAACGTTTCTTAACCATCACACTTAAAACCATGTGCATCTACACCAACACAATAATCTTGCTTCCTTTTTTCCAATTTAACACTTTTGTGTAGACCAACTATAGTTTTATAAGTTACTAAATCTAAACTTTGTGAAATATGCTGAAAATATGCAATACAAATGCATTTAAGAAACTAAAATTAATTTAAATATTTTGTTGCCTCCTGACATGAAATGCATTCAGTAACATTAAAATGTAGGCCTAAAGGACAAGTAATATAAGTAATATAAACAATATAAGTAGTATGTAGATACAGTCATATGGTAATATAAGAATGCCATTAAAGGCCAGGCTTAAACTCTATAGAGTCCTTGATCTGCGAAAAAGCCCTTAGGCCAACTGATCAATATGTCAGATCCAAAAAGGCGTACTTCCCTAGTTTCTCAGAGACTGATCAGTCCCACTATCTCTACATGGTCAAGTTACACAGTTCATGTGTACAGTTTCTGTACAGCGTCACTTCCTATTGACACCATGACGTGTATCTGCGGTCAGAAAAGAGAACTAAACTGTGTAATATTTCATGATTACACCTTCTCAAGTTTAACAGTAGAATACACGTGACCACAAACTCATGTGGTTGAAAATGGCACACACTGTACGTCAGACGCATAAGGTCTTAAACTGTTTCTAAACTTTCCATCGGGTTTAAAGGACCTAGCGACAAGTTGTTTTTAAAGTGATATTATACCTAAGCAAACAGTGCCTTAGTCATTATTCACATGCTGTTTAGTTTCATTGTCTATGGGAAACAGATAAATAATGAATCAGTGATGAATCCACTTTTTGTCTTCGATTTGATTTATTTATTTGAAGTTGTTGTTGTAGCGTAGCCAATCTATAACTTCTATAACCGTGTCCCTTGTCTGTATGATGCCTAGCATAACTATATGCCTGTCAAGCAGAATAATATTTCAGCATATATTTTAATTGTGTTAAAGCACTCAGATCTATCCAGGAATGAAAAATGCCTTGTCTTGCTTCTTCTTTCCCAGCCTTTTCCTTGACCATGCTAACTGATTAACAGGCATAAAGCATTTTGATTGGCTACTCTGACTGCAGCCCTGCAGCCCAGTCTGCCATTTCCTAGTGTCAGAAGTCTTCGTGAATGACTTAATTCCCTACATTTGTTAAACACTTTTTACCCACGGTCCTCTCTGGTTTTGGAGTGTTCAACCCCTAGATTGCATAGATTCCTTGTTTTGACTGCTCCATGTTTCTGAAGTCTGCTGAAGATATAGATGGGTGGGACACCCTATGGCAGGCCCGGCTCCACCTTATCCGAATCTTGGCCCACCCTGACAGACAGCAAAAAAACAAGCAAAAAAAAGGACTAGTATTTATATAATTTGCATGCATAAGGGAGCCTCTATAAATTTGTACAGAATTGAAAACACTCTTGAAGACCTAGTCAAGCAGTTAGGACGCGCCAGCTTCCCTTTATGACTAATATTTGCGCCCGCTTTGTCCCGAGAGACACAGATACTGCCTCTTCAGGGGCCAAGTGGTAAAATAAAAACAGCTTATATGCTAATAGTCAGTACATTTCACCCTACCAGTAACAAAATATAAATGTTTTGATATTTGGGATATGGTCACCTACTTTGTTCTGCCCTGGCCAATGGGCTAGTTTTGTCACCTGGAAATCCTGTTGTATAGCAGATGCTTCCTGCTTAAAAGTCATAACCGCGGGCCACCTGGAAAATCCCTTAGCCCAACCTTCATCTCCTGTCTGAAGCGGATATTGTAAGTCCGTAAGACCACAAGTGCACATGAAGTGTTCCATTTGTATTCGGATGTTCCTTGATGTCCAATTTTAAAGATTTTGGATGCTTTTTGAAAGAGTTTGAATGAGAGATCCCATTAACATTTTCCACTTGATGTTGATTTCATGCTTTATTTATACTGAAATGTATTATTCATTTTTTTTTTTTATTATTATTACTAACTTTTAAAATTGCTTACAGCACCTGTAGGATTACAGAATAAATTTAAGAAGGTTACACGTGTGCAAATGAACGAATATTAACGGTTTTTCAAATAGGCTACAGAAATCTTGAAAGTGGTTTACCTCTGTAAGTGTGAACATGTGAAGCATGGTGAAAGATAACACCAGATTATTTTTACACAAATGGAGAAGTCAGATAGAGACCCAAAAGTGCCTTTATTGTGAGGAGGTTACATTTGCAAAAACTTAAATAAACAGATTGTCATTATAATTATGTTGTCTTCAATCACACATTAAAAAATATTCAGATTTATTTCATGTTCTTCTATAAATGTTTATACTTTAAGCTATTGGTTGATAATCTGCAATACTTTATCTTTAAGTAAAAAACTGTTTTTTAAGAAATACATTAGTAAGACATATAACAGACGAGTCAAAAATGAATAATAAACTATTCAAACAACATACATTCTGGATTGTTTAACCCCATAGCTTCAATATGCTGATCAGTTAGTGACAATGCATTTGTCGGCGAGTACAATAATTGCATTATTTTTTTTTTGGTTTTGTTTCTCAGTTTTGCTCAGATCCTACACTTGTCCAGTGCTTCCAAAATGGTTCAGAAGTCGGAGGACTCGGGTCAACATGATTACAAGGGCCCCTGGCCTCCGATGTTTTGGCTGTCAATGATCTTCATGTACTTCTGTACCCATGAGTCAGTTAACTTAGCACACACAAGTTTATCCTTCACAGTCTGGAACCTGTATTCAGAGAAAGAATACCATCAAACACAAAGGAATTGCTCTGTTTGTCAAATTAGTTCAAATCAGTATAAACAGAATATTAATGATTATCAATATAATAAACAGAGTTTATTATTACAATATTAAATATTTAAAAACAACACATATAAAATATGGCTTTATTAATAATAATAATGTGTTTTTTTCTCCCACATACATAAAAAAAGAGAGAGATACATTGTTGTGAAACTTACACCACGGCTTCGGTGGAGCACTGCTGGCTTGTCATGCTGTAGTTAGCCACTCTTTTGATTGGCAAAGGACGAGTTTGAAAAGAAAAACAGCACATTTGTGGTCCAACGCGTATACCTAGATCAAAGAATACCAATTTTTGTGAAAATAGTATACAACGACTTTAATTAAATCTTTTACGTATTTTAAATACTTGAGATTTTTTTATATTAATGTATCTTTCTCCTCCATCTTACCTTCACTGAGGCTTACTGCGCACAGAAGCACCACCACTGCAGAGAAAATTATGAAACGAGAGGCGGTCATTTTGGCTTTTTGGTTAAATTGCCTGGATGTACAGAGAGTCTGTTAGAGGTGTATCAGTCAAGCTGGACTTGCTGCTGTGTGCCTCATTGTCCTGGCACTCAGACTTTATAGAGGTTCTTCTGTGAGGGAATATCCCTTCATGGCTGGAATTTGAGGAGGGAGATTTGGTTTGAATTCACCCACACAAAAAGAAAGTCCGTTAGTATCTGCCGTCATCCCACACGTGCTTTTGACCTTCACAACTCATAATTAAGGCAAAGCCGTTTTGAAAGCCAGCCTTAACCACAAGCTTTCACTTCTTCTTTCGTTTAATGACTAATAATAATTTTTTTAAAAACACACACACAACAATGGAGTAGTGAACAGAGTGTGCCATTATACTAGAAGGAAACAAGATGCACTAGAGTCATGCTCATGCCATTCCAAACACAAGAGAGTCAGCAAAAGCGTCATGAATTTTGATGAATGTATTTGGTAGTACAGAGGGGGCACAGATTTATCAGTTTTTGCAAATATTGTTGATTGTGGAAACTGAGCAATATAAGAAAATACATTTAGTGAACAGTTTGGTGAAATATAAGTATATAAATATTTAAAGTGCCCCTATTATGCTTTTTCAAACATGATCGTTCATGCAGTGTGTCATGTAGCTGTATGTGAACATAAACTATCTGCAAAGTTGTGACGCTGACAGTGCATGCTAAATAAAGTTATTGTCTATCAAAAAAAGAGTCGTCTCACATTCGCCTAAACGAGTCGTCAGCAATTTGAATCTTTCTCTGTTTCCATGTCACTAGGTAACATATTTGCATAATGCCCGCCCACGTTAAAAGATGCATCAGTGCCCAGTTGAATTTGTTTCTCTAAATACCCGGCTATGTGTAAATGTGGCCTAAGTAATGATAAACAATGCTTAACACAGTGCAATGCTAAAATTCACTATGTAGAAGTGTGCCCGATTCGCTTATAAAAGCACTGTCCACGGTAGTTCCTTTTCAGGAACATCGACACTGCGTTGATACGCTTTGGGAACGCCTTCAGAGAGACCATGCTCTGAATCTGCTGTAAAATCCGTCTAGATTAGAGCCAGGTGCGGCACCCTCAGGTGACGCCACTGAGTGGGTGCTTAAGAACACCTGCGGTGAATCAGACTGCAGCCTTCATTCATTCAACGCGCTCTCTGTAAAGTCTGTCGCAACAATCCTTTTGGAAAAAGAATATTACTCACCGACTGAAGAATCTTCTACGATGAGTCAGGCAAGGACATTCAAAGAATGTATCACTCCATGTGGCCGGTTTCTCACGCCGCAGGACACACATACGCTGTGTGTTGCTTGCCTCGGAGAGGAGCACACGGCAGCTGCGCTCGAGGGCGGAGACTGCTTAGCGTGCATGCAGCTTTCTTTGGCAACTCTCCGGTCTTGCACGGCTCTTTTTCAAGAAGGAGTGTTTGTGAGTGCTCCCCGTGGCTCAGGCCCCGCTGTCGCTTAATCGAACCGGCGCCTGCAGTCAAGGGGTTCGCAAGTGATCTCATGGAAGGAATGGAGACGAGTGATCCTCTATTTCCATTTCAGCCCATGAGAAACACCAGTAACCAGGGGCAGAAAGTCAGGGCAGAAACCTCGGGTAGAAAGTCAGTAAAACTGCTCAGCACTCATCCTCCTCCTAGGAGTTGGATGTAGTCAGCCCCGTGGCTGCATTCGTGGGGTTCTCTGGGATTGCTGAAGGCTTCCTTCCTGAGGGAAGTAGCCTTCACCAGCACTGCCGCTGTGCGGAGTCGCGGCTGCACTCGTGGAGTTTTTCTATGTTTGTTCCCGTGCTGCCGCAGAGGCGGAGTCACGGCTACACTAATGAGGTCGTGGGGTTCCCGTGTGTGTATGCAGCGCTCCCGCTGAGACGGAGTCTTAGCTGCAGTCGCGGGACTTGCAGCGCTGCCTTGATAGTGCAATGGCAGAACTTTCGCATCTCATATGGGAGACCCGGGTTCGATGCCTGCCGAGGCGGAAAAAAAAAAAAAAAAGGAGAGAAAGCAGCTAATCACCATAGCATTACAGTGGGTTGAATACACGCTTTATCTCTCTATCACCTGGTGTGGCTATATGTTGAAAACTCAGCCGTTGCACTAAGTCGTTACTAAAAAGACTTACTGAGGAAGGTGACAGAGCTTAACCATGCTTCAGCTCCTCGAAAATCTGGCTGAGATCAACCACCAGGGGTCAGT
>JAUMHG010000079.1:5817021-5858195 GCA_032359395.1 Enteromius anoplus
ACTCAGGAGAACGCACAATGTCCCCTCTGGTTCTCTCTAGCTCATCCAGCTCCACTGGGAGTGGATGCTATGGTACAGACGTGGCCCAGGCTCCGCCTGTATGCTTTTCCCCCAATCGCTCTGCTCCCAGGAATCCTGGAGAGAGTCCGCCAGGACGAGGTCAGCCTACTGCTAGTAGCGCTGTTCTGGCCGGGCCGAATATGGTTTTCGAACCTGGTCTCCCTTCTCGACGGCTCCCCCTGGGAAATCCCGGTCAGGAAGGACCTTCTCTCTCAAGCAGGGAGCTCTATCGTGCACCCCCGCCCGGAGATGTGGAACCCATGGGTATGGCCCTTGAAGGGGCGCAACTCATAGAGTCTGGCTTGTCGACCGAGGTCGTTCAAACTGTTCTCCAATCAAGAGCTCCTACAACAAGAAGACTCTACATCCTGAGATGGAAACTTTTCACCTCCTGGTGTGCTGAGGATAAGCAAGATCCCACAAACTGCCCGATTGGCACCGTTTTGGTTTTCCTGCAGTCAAGGTTGGCTACAGGCTTGGCTCATTCCACTTTGATAGTGTATGTAGCAGCTATATCAGCTTTTCATTTCCCCGGTAAACGAGCGTTTGGTGGGAAGGCATCCATACGTCTTTTGTTTCCTCCGGGGTGTACTTAGGCTGAGGCCGGTGACTCGACCTGGAGTTCCAACCTGGGATCTGGCGGTACTACTGGAGTCTCTGTCTCGTTCCTTCAAGGAACAGGGGTTATGTGCTTAACCCTGAGACGTTTTGGCACAAGCTCACTACACTGTACTGCTGTAGCGGTAGACCAATCATAAAGGACTGCATCATCTGACCAATCACAGCAGTGAGGGCTCACGGGAGGGAGGGGTTTAGACAGACTGATTCTTCGAACTGCTCAACACGAGCCGTTTACGAATCAATGTTTTTGGACCTTGCATACACATAAACCTGTTTTTTTGGGGAAAAATATTAGCCACCTTTAAAATGGTATAATTGTCACGCCCCCACTCGTTCCATGTCATTGTTATCTGTGTTTGTGTTTTTATTCAGTCTCCCCCGTGTGCTCCTGTCATTCTGTAAACCCCGCCCTGGTCCTTAGTGTGTAATTGTCTCCCCAGGTGCTGTGAGTTTCAATCATTAGTTCTGTGTATTTAAGCCGTGTCTTTTTCTGTTCTCGTCAGGTGATGTTAACGTTGCGTGTCTCCGTGCCTGAGCTCTGCGAAGCTCTTCGCGTTTTCTTTGTTTTCTGTTCTTTTATTAAAAGTTCTAGTTAATGTTCATTCTGTCTCCGAGTCCTGCCTGCCTGCCGTGCCTGTTCCTCGCAAAGAAGCGAGAGCGCGAGCACACAGCGCGCTGTTCATGACAGAACATCACCTCTAGAAAGAAGATGGCGTTCGCTGCGGAGAACGCGCACATCTTTGCGGATCTCGGTCCGCATCAGCAAAATCCTTTCTACGGCTCTCGGCTCGCCCGTCGGCAAGGTCCGCCGCCGAGAGCTCCTCGCCGGGTAGATCCACGGGACATACTTCCGGAGTTGTTACGTTCTCGTGGGCTCCGCCCCCTGTGACATCGAGGGAGGAGACCAGAAAGATTAAGGGGATTTTTCAGCTGGCGCTCAGCATGGCTACTGAGGAGGCCACTGAGCCTGCCACGCTGCCGCTGCCACTGCCAGGGCCTGCCACGCTACCGCTGCCACTGCCAGAGCCTGCCACTCTGCAGCTGCCACTGCCAGAGCCTGCCACGCTGCCACTGCCAGAGCCTGCCACTTCCCCACTGCCAGAGCCTGCCACGCTGCCGCTGCCACTGCCAGAGCCTGCCACTGCCAGAGTCTGCCACTCTGCCACTGCCAGAGTCTGCCACTCTGCCCCTGCCACTGCCAGAGTCTGCCACTCTGCCCTTGCTACTGCAAGAGCCTGCAACGCTGTCGTAGCCCGATCCACCGGAGCCAGTGGTGGAGGACGACCTGCCGTGGCCCGACCCACCAGAACCACTGGTGGAGGACGACCTGTCTTCGTGGCCCGATCCACCAGTGCCAATGGTGGAGGACGACCTGCTGCCGTGGCCCGACCCACCAGAACCAATGGTGGAGGACGACCTGCCGTCGTGGCCCAACCCACCAGAGCCAATGGTGGAGGACGACCTGCTGCAGTGGCCCGGCCCTCCAGAGTCGGCTGTGCATCCAGTGCGCCCTCCAGAGTCTGCTGCGCATCCAGTGCGCCCTCCTGAGTCTGCTGCGCATCCAGTGCGCCCTCTTGAGTCTGCTGCGCATCCTGTGCGCCCTCCTGAGCGCCCTCCCGGGCTTCCTCCAGATCCTGCACCTCCTGAACGCCCCCAGGGGAGCTACACCAAGAATGTTTTAATTTTAAAACATTTTTGGGAGAACTACACTCTCCCAAACCATTTTTATTACAGTAATATGAGTAAAATATGCAATAAATTATCCTTATTTTTTAACAACAACAACAAAAATTTATCTAGTGGTTATTTCTAGAAGAATTTTATTTTTATTTTTAAAGACAATGTGACTGAATGTAGTTTTAAAAAAACAGTAAGCAACTCATTTGATTCTTTTTTTTTTTTGTTCTGTTGCAATAAAAATAATAATAATAATAACAATGATAACAACAACAACATATCTACCTTCTATCCCAAAAGTGACTCGACAGCGCCACCTATACAATTTCAAAAGTCTGCACCTCGAGCTGCATTTCTAGTACTTGTATGAAAATCGGTACACACATTTATTTTATTTAAAACACTAATACCTCCAAAAAAGTCTATTGGAGCAAAATCCCTAACCAAACAGGAAGTCAGTTATTTGAAATATTCTCTGTAAATTTTGTGGCATATTTGCCACTTTCAGCAGTCATATTTTAATGAACTCGTCCCAGAGATTTATTCAGATCAACACCAAATGTGGTCAGTGTGAAGTAAAGGCCTTTGCGATGTTAAATTACGAAGATCTAGAGTTTTCATTGAAGGGCATGTCAGTGGCGGCCAATAAAAATGTGATGTTTCGCCATGAAACAGGAAGTTGTTATAACACATGCTTCACAATGTCCGATCTGCCCCAAACTTCACATGTTTGATAAGACTCCTCGCCATGGAAATAGAAGTTGTTGTAAAATAATTAAATGTCTGATCTGCCCCAAACTGAAAAGAGTCATGGCCTGAACACATTTGAAGGCCAATATTCCATTTTAATCATAGCGCCAGGAAACAGGAAATGGCTTGTTCACACTAACTTCCACATGCAATGTCCAATTTGCACCAAACTTCTTTTATATCTCTTTAGAGAAAATGTTATTGAATGTATATAAGAAGAAGATGACGAAGATGATGAACATGAAGAATTAAAAGAAGAAGAAGAAGAAATTAACCATATATTACTATGTATTAATATATTTCATTTTCAATGAAAGTTATTTATTTTATCAGTAAAATTGATAGAATAATTACCTTTCATTGAAAATGTGATTGAATGTACATAAGAAGAGGTAGTAGAAGAAGAAGAAGAAAAAGAAGAAACGAACCATATATTATAAATATATATTATTATATTTTGTTAATGATAGGGTGAGAGAATGAAAATGTTCAGATGTTCTGGAGCCAATAATAATAATAATAGTTGTAAAAATAGCTTTTATTGATTTAATAAATACCTTTTATCAAAAATATGATTTAATGTATATGCAAAAGACATTAGTCCCATTTCTAAGTGATTCTCAATAATAATAATAAAAAAAAAAATAATTAGTTTAAACCTAGTTGTTAAAAGTTACTGCTCTCATGGCATTTCTTAAAGACATGCTGGCGCCACATTTAGACAGCACAAATGCCCCAACCAGTATCGCATCCTCTTTCGAAAAGGGTACAAAATGCATAACAAATGTCATCAGCAAGCAATGCTTATCCTGTGAACTTCTGACATTTCTGTGTTTAGCCACACATGGACAGTTTCACTCAAGATTCAAACGCCCACTTCTCACCCACTCCTCAACTATTATTTATTATTATTATTATTATTATTTCTTTTGGCTGACATAAAAGAAATTAAAGTGTAATGTTTAATTGGGCTTTACTATAAATGTAATTGTTTAAAATCCACACACACCTGTTGGACACTGGATAGATGCAGATGAGTCTTTTCATTCTCTGATTCATGCATATTTACATTATATCATAACGAAACAGACACACTTCAGACACACTTCAGTAACTTTGTGTATCTGTGTCATGAGGCTTGTTTTAAAGCACATATCATTCAAATAAGTCAGTGTGTAAGAATCATGAACATTAAGGTACATTCCTGATGATTCACAGATCAGTGTTGTATTCTGCAGAACTAATCAGCTAATGTGAGCGTCCATTTGATTTTAAATCATGTCTTACCAAAGGGAAAGAACTAAGCATCCATTACTCATTTTATCCAAACAGTTCCCTGAAGTTTTTTTTAGGTTATTGAACGCAACAAAGGTATCCAGTTTTTTCCCCCCAAGCTTTAAATGAATCCTTTTAAAAATACATTGGTAATTTGTGTTGCAAAATGCAGGGGAATTATTTAAGGGGCTTTTTAAAGCTTCTTCGCGTAGCTGTGACAGCATTAGGCTAAGCAATAAAAAAGACAACGTTACAAAAAGCACTTGTCATATTTACAGTATGACCAGCTGTGTACATAGGTTGTCATTAACACACACATAAAAACACATACTGTATCAGTATATACTGTAAGAGAGCATATTTAATTCTGTTTTAATTTGCAGGGGAAAACGAACTAAATCAAAGCACAAATGACTATGCTGCATTATAACAGTGAAATATTATTCACACATTTTTCACTAAAAATGTATTTCTTAAATATTAATTCCTTTTATAAATATATAAATTTTTATTAACATATTTTATTAATAAAATGTATTAATTTCTAAACTGAAATGACAGCCTTAACTTGAAGTCATGAAGAAACTCTCTCAAGTCAGGAAGGCCCAGATCCCAAAGCTTAGACTATATTGTTGAAGAAAATACAGCCAAGATGCCAGCTGTACATCTCAATCATAGCACTCTGTCATATCATTATGCTGACCAAGAAGCAGATTTTATATTTCAGTCTATCCCCACTTCACCTGCAACTGTTATCTCCCAACTCCTGGCACCTCCTTTAATGGTGGAGGGCTGCCAGTTGTCAAAACATCACAAATATCATTTTAATTGTATCTCAAAGCAATTAGTACAGGTTCATACTCAGTGTGTTTGTCTTGTACCGTAAAGAGACCAGTACAGGCCTAATACAGGGCTACAGTTCCTTGATTTTATTTATAGGCTATCCTACAACCGTGCTACTTCTCTAATAAAAATATATAGTGCGGAGCCTAGTCATAAGGCTTGTTCACACCAACACATGCATTTACCCATCTAAACTAATGTTTAAAATATAGAGGGGCTGATTGAAAATGCTATTTTACTCTATCAGTAAGAAAAGTTACAAATGCAGTCAAGACAGAATACAAGTCAAGACAGAATACGTGCATAAACAAATACAAGATTGCTAGAGCTTCACATATGGTAACGTAAGAGGATATTAAATTCAGATTATCGCAGGCCTCATCCATAGTCATTTTCTATCTACTGAGCAACTATTGTTAGTTTTAAACCTGATTTTGCAGAAAAAGACCAACATTACAACAGCGAAACAGGAAAACACGCCAAAATGGATCCCGGAAGGAGCAAATGCCTACGCGTTGGACAAATGGGCTATATTTGTAGCCTTACTTGCTCGAGGTGGAATGTTTTTTTAAGATGTCACTTATTCCAAGCTGCCTCATTATCTGTAGCTCTTGAAGATGAACTAACTTTGACTGAAGTGAAACCTTGTGTTCCTGTCGTGTAGATATGTGTAAATACAAGTTATGCCGACCAAGCTGTTAATTAAAACTTGCATTTTTATGACATGGCATGAACCTGATCAATAGAAGAGCAGGAAAATTGTTTTATCAGACTCACCCTTTTATAACCACTAATTGGAGACAGTAAGAAAACAAATGTCGCAGCTAGTATCACATCTTCTTTCGATCAACAGTTCAGGTCGGGACAAATGACATCAGTCATAATAATAGTTCTTGCTCTGACTGAACAGCAAACACTTTTGCCAAAGTCCAACAAGCCATCTATTTTGCCGCTGTATGTTTAATCATAAAAACCTGTGCTGAATGCAGCATAAAATGACTGAAAATGACTATTTAAAATGCATTTTAGAGGATTTGTAGGGTTGTTGTTTTTTTAAGAAGAAGAAAATAGTTGCCCCTGGCTGTGGTGGTTCAGGGTGAGGTAAATGTATTATTGTAAATGTACTTATATACTTGAATCCAAATGGGTCTTGTTTCTACTGTATGCAAAAGAATTTTTTACAAATGACATTGATTCTACCTTGTAATCTGCTTCCTGTGGAATTTTTTCAGATATACAAAATGAGTACAATCAAAGTTTTGGACAGTACACAATTGTGCAGGATCTATTTAAAAATGTATGCAATGTATGTATGCAAATAAATTAATTTATTAGTTTTATTAACTTTTTTAATATTTGAATAAAGATTGTTAATATAATAATTTTAAAATTTTTTGCCCATCCCACAGAAACCTAAAAAGGTGAATTCTAAACTACAAAAATAAATAAATAAATAAATAAGAAAACATAAAGAATGCTTCTTCAAAATAAATTAGTAAATAAATAAATAACACATTTAAAAAGAAAGTAATATTTTTATTCAGCAAGAATGCATTAAATTGATCAATAATGGCAGTAAAGACATTTATGTTACAAAAAAATCAGTTTCAAATAAATCTTTTAAACTTCCTACAGTATTTATCAAAGAAACACATTTATAAGTATTAATATATAGTAATTCCACTGGAAGAAATGTGAAACAAGACTCTGAACCCACTTTTAACAAATAATCAAAACGCACACACTTTGAATCAAAGAGGGATTTTTTTTAATAAAAAGCAGAAACAAAATGCATTTATAAAGAGCTGACACTGAGAAAGCTTTTCCCTTTCCTTTTTCCCCTTGAGAGCATGACCAGCTGAAAGCTCGCAGCAAGCTGCATTCCTTGGAATTTAAACTAGGAAAAGAAAACAGAAACAACAACAAAAAGTACATAGTCTTCAAACAATAGATAGAGAACAGTAAGATCTTTAATGGACAGCGATGAGAGTGAGAAATTGTGAAGCTTCATTGTTTCACTGCATGCATCTCTACCACAGCTCTCCCTGTCTGACCCTTTAACGAAGACGTCAGTTTAGATACGATAGGAAGAGTTTAACTACAAATTAAATAAACACAGGTTACCATGAGATCATTTGAATCATACCCATGCTCCCTTATAAGCATTAGTATTGGTGGTTCTGGATAGGGTTAATTATTATGGCACACTGACCTGATTGAAGAACGATAGCAAGATTAAAATGAATGGGAGTAGATCAATGCTGCGCTCCATCCAAAGTTTGATGTGGGTTGTTTTTAATCACTGGCTTCAAACCATACCTTTGTCTTTCAATAATTGGTACAATACATTTTCTTTTTGGCAATAATATACAAATAAACAAAAAATGTGATAAGATCTTTTATTCGTTAATATTTATAAAATGCTGACAAAACTCATAAAACATATTGAACTAGACATTGTCATAAACAATCATTTTAACTGTGATGAACATGGTTGTCACTATGCTGTTGGATGGACTCAAAAGCAAGTTTGATAAAATTAAAATAACCTATTCTTAAAGGAATAGTTCATTTCAAAAATGTAAATCTTTCCATCATTTATTACCTCCAGACATTATAAATCATCCTCTCTGATGAAATCCTTGTAGCCTCATAAAATAATGGTTGAAACACGGATGTCACATGGACTATTTTAACCCCTTAACTGTCACCCCCATTTTCGGGAAAACACATGAAAAAGTACTATACAAGCTTAAAAAGATGTAATTCAGGACATATATTAAAAAAAAATGTAGGTGTCCCGTATTCGGAACGGTGACAGTTAAGGGGTTAATGTCTTTACTACCTTTCTGGGCCTAAATGTGTCAGTTGCAGGGTCAGAAAGCTTTTGGATTTCATCAAAACTATCTTAATTTGTGTTCCAAAGATGAAAAAAGATCTAATGGGTGAAACAAAGGTTAAGTACTGTAAGAATTTTCATTTTAGGGTGAACTGTCCCTTTAAGAGTTTTACCCAATAAGGAAGAAACACTTTCTCTGTTTTACCCAATAAGGAAGAAACACTTTCTGTTATTCTTTTAGTATTTTAGAGCCCACTTTCAAGAAAATGTGCACCAATAGCACATTTCTTTCTTGTATTTTACGTGCTATTTATATGCAGAAACTGACTTAGGCAGTGTTTAACATGCATATAATACACAGCTTTTGCATGTATATGATACGCACTTTGTTGACATGCATATAATAAGCACCTACCCCACACTCCTAAACCTGCCAATTGCGTATCACATGCATGCCAAAGTGTATTTTTTGCATATAAATATTACGCCAAATAGAAACTGAAAATTGTGCACATTCATGAGATTGGGTTATATTTTAGTATGTGTTTCTACATCTGCAATGAATGTGTATAACTCTTAACACAGCCGAATGCTTTTTTTTTTTCAGTTGCGTTCCCTTGCACATTTAGAACTGAATGGAACACAGCATTTGATATCTGATAGTTTCTAAAGCTGTTTATAGGCATACTGATTGGCCAATTAATCAGTCAGTCAAAACAGGGCGGAGCTCTACACTACATTGCTGTAAAGCTCTAACACAGCAAAAAGCGGATAAATGCATCATGGGGAATGTAGTCATTTGTAAAAAGCACATAATGTCAAATCTACGAACCATAGTAATCATAAGAATAATGATAATAATAACAATAATAGCAATAATAACAACTTATAACAAGAGAATTTTAGAGAGTATAAAAGCAATTGTGTTAACACATGAAGAGCGAGCTTCGGTGGGTCTACCTGGGGTAGTTCTTGGGGTACCGTTGCCTGATAAGTGTGTAAACATTTGCAGGGGACGACAATCTTGGCTCAAATATGTAAACAGTGAACACTGTGATGCCTTTCATGACATCAATCTCCTGCGATGGAGCCACAGCAATACTGCAAGAAGGAAAAGTGTTAGGGGAGGGGGCTTGTGTGTGGAAAAATAGCCTGTGTTATAATTGCGTCTCAGGGTTCACGTCAAAACATGCAGGCCATGACAAACATGGCAGTGCACTGAGAAACATGCATTTACCAACAGTTTGGGGTTAAATCCCCACCAGTTGCTCAATTTCCCCATAGTTCAGGACTATATCACTGTGTCCCAGCGGTCAACAAAATATGTTCTCGATCGTTTAACTTAGTGTTACATGAGGCCATACAATGCAACCTTGATCAGTATTGTATATCAGTATATAAACTCCCTAAAAAGATGGCGCGAGGCCATAGAAACCTTAGAAAGACGTTAGAAAAGAAAGACACTTGCTGAGGTCTTTTGAAGAACGCTGAGGGATAGATCTTGCGGCGAACTAACTTTAAACAAACAGACGTACACGTCCTTGTCCATATTGTGTGACACAGGACGACCGGAACTGTCAATGTACGCATTCTTCCATGCAACAGCCTTCATTCGAATACACGGGTCATGGCACCAGAAAATGGCCTCCGCCCCTTTGAGGGCCCCAGAGAAGCTTCAGAAGTGCAAAGGTGAGTAAATCTTTAATTTTGTTCCTCTGTTCAGATGTAAACTCGCAGAGTTCAGGGGTGGATGGAGAACCAAAGTCCACAAAATCACACACCTTCACGCTGCTTTGAGCTGATTGGTGGTTTTCTCCTTTCCTTCACCCCCCTCGCATGTCTGTGTTTTCCATCTATCTGTGTCATCCAACGTTTTTTATGACTTACCAACCCTCTAAATCACCTTGCCCTCCTCTGTCAGGAAGCTTGACGAATGCCTCCTCCTGCTGTTTTTCCTTTCGCTCACTTCTCTCGCTCTCTCTTTGCCTCTCCCCTCTCTCTCCGTGGCATTGATTTTTTTGAATTATGGCCGGGTCCTAAGTCTCCTCTTCTCCAGTTGACACAACCAATCTTGCAGCCACTGAGAGGTGGTCAGTCAATCCAGCGAGTTGAGTGATGAAGCTGAACTCCTCTATATCCTTAAAGGGATAGATCAAGTTTTTAATAACTGAAGATAACAGCAAAAGATATATTATACAGACATTACTACCTCTGTGAATACATGAATTAAAACGTGTCAGATGCGGCCTTTCGGATGCCATTGCAACACTATTCCATGGGATGGCACCAAAGAGTTATGGAAGCATAGTAGGTTACTCTTTTACTGAAACTACTACAATATTTAGTGCATATACTGAGCAAATAGGTAATATGGTATCTCAGCATATGAAAGTATGTTCGCTAAGATGTGCATTGCACAAAGCATACTGTGTGAAATAATGTTTCCCATCAATCAAAGCACTCAAATATTTTATTCCAAGAAAATGAAGGCATGAACATGCTACTGAACATGAGCTCATTTGTTTATTGACCTCCCGTGTGCAGTCCCTTATTCCGGCATTCAGTCTGAATTTTAATCACAGTTAGTGTTCAGTCATTATTTGCATTATGTTCTAGAAAAGGGAAGTTGTTTTATTAATCAGAACTCACCACTTTCCAGTCTTGCTGCAGGCCTTCCTCTTTATAAAGGATGTAATCGATTCTTCTGCCATTGCCTTTCAGGGGGATTTTGCGCCCCTTCTGGCTGGGACAATGGTTCTTGCTAGCGGGGAACACCAAGTACTCTTTTCTCCCCTCTTCATTCTCCATAACCCTGTCAGAGAAATGCAATGCAATTTGTCTTTCACCTATTCCTAACCTATACATATTTTTTGCAGTTGTGCTCAACTTACTTTTGCAGGCTCTCTGGTGAGCTCACTTCCTCATCATAAAGACCACTCGTGTCCAGCAGTGTACCTGTGTAATATGCACATGCATGCAAACACACAAATGAAGTTTACTACTTGGTCTCATGGCATTTTTAGCGAGACACAAAATATGTACCAATAATTACATATCACTGCAGTTTCTAAAAAAAACACTAGAGGCAGTAAAACTCTGACATCTTTTATTACTTTTCACACAAATAATTAATGAAGCGTCATTTTCGTACAATTGCTTGAAGAATACCACGTTAAGACTTCAAAATGCTATTACTATGTTGGGTTATTTAAAAACTGATACTACACATTTCCAGCTTCGCATCTATGGGTTTTCATAGGTTATGTTTGTTCTGGAAGCCCAGACATATACTTGAGAGGAGAGGAGCTCTGGTTTGAATGTAGTTATGGTTTGAACAAATCTGTGTCAAAGTAAGTTAAAATGACACAGTTCCATCAACAAATGCCTTTTTATATCAGTTGTGCGTTTGTTAACACTGTCGGGTAGGTTTAGGATTCTGTGTAGGGGAAATTTCCAACATGATAGAGCATTAGCTTTTAGCAACAGTACATGGAGATTTGAATTCTGAACCACCGCAATACACACCTGTATCAGCGTAATAAAAATGTGCCAGGGTTTACATATTGAACCGGTGTTTTAGCGCCACTCAGTGGACATTTCTCTTTGAATCTGTGGTGAAACATGCAGTAAGGTACGTAAAAACGTTGGTGCACGGATTTTTTACATATTCATACCCTGAGAGTACGATCACTTTAAAACCCTCAAATCATTCAAGCAGCAGATATTTGACATCTCTATGTAATCAAGGTCTCTTGAGAGCAACTAGAGGGACAAAACCCACTGGGACCGCTGGGAGTAACACATGTTAAAATAAGCTCAAGGGAGATCTGCATGAGTCATGATTGTGCTTCTGATTTACACATGTATCTAATGTGCCATCTGCACCTAATCTTTCCTCACCAGACTGATAGTTCCAGTACTTTCCATTAAGGTGCAATTTATGACTATTGTCCTTTATTTAGGGAATTCAATGGGCTTCAAAAAACCTCTTTAAATGTTTTGAAAATGAACCATGGGGTTCCAGACTCATGAAGCCTCCTCAAAAGAGAAAGGCTTATAATTTATTACAAAATCACAAAATTTATTATTTTGGTTATATATATATATATATATATACATTAGTGCTGGCAAACGATTAATCGTGATTAATTTCATAAAAATAAAAGCTTAACATACAAATAACATGAGAAAAATGTATCTTGATTCATAGAGTTACAAACAGAATGTTAGAGGTTTTTTTCGCATCACACAAAAGGACACATTCATTCTGCTCATATATTTAAGAAAAATGTGTTAAATTTATAAATTTAAAATTGGAATGTAAAATATCAAATGAATAAATATATATATATATATATATATACACATGGAAATATTTCCAATATATACAATATATTAAGTGTGTGTGTGTGTATATTCATAATAAATATACACAGTAAACACACACATAACAAAAAATCCAGTTTTAGAGGTTAATAAAAACATTCTAGTCTTTCCATCTATTCAGAGTGTCAATCTTTATACCCTCGCCAGAGCTTGAACCTCAGAGGAGAGAAGGAACAGGGTGTGCTATAAAAGAGAAGTGGAACACGCCCACAAATGGTGGCCGCTAAAATCAGAAGCGTCAATAAAGTCCTGCACTCCGTTAGATCTATTTCAGAAGTGAGGCTGGGCAAGAACTTCTCTCCCGTGGTCTCCTGCCAGCTCATCTAGTGCACCATCTGTGTGTGGCCATGGAGAGCACAGCCGTGTGACATCTAATTTAGCTCTGCAACTTTAAAATCTCACACAAATCAAGACACTTCAGAAAAAAAGCCTGTTACCATGTTTTAAGAGATCTTTTGTGTGTGTGTGTGTGTGTGTGTGTGTGTAAAATCTTCAAAAAGAGCATAATGAAATCTAATTAAATATTTAATAAAAATATGAAATAAAACTATTTTATAACATATATACAGTACTATATATATCATTGTATTAATATAGAAACTTACATTCAAATCTTGATATTGATATAACATGCACATGTATGTATGTTATTAAATATGTAAATATTTGCATATCTATTATTTCAGCACTCTACTTTCTAGATATTACCATTTGCATCAGTTCTTGAAAAACCCACATTGGTGAACCACAAGTGCAGATCTCTATCCACTACTGTAAGCCACAACACCCAAGCTGTCATGGCACTGCCTGTAAAAGTTCTTTACTGAACTCACCCAAAGCCCACGGTTTGTCTTCTCCAGGACCGAGACGACATGGGTCTTTATAATGAGTAAAGAGAGCATGCTGCTGTTCCAGCTTATCCTCTGTGTGAGAAAGAGAAAGTCTTTCAGAAAGGGCTATATTGCCTCCGTCTGGTCAATTGGATTATTATTAGTAGTAGTATTTTTTATTGTTTTTGCTGTAAAATGCATAGTTCTGGCTTTAAAATGTAAATACATTAAAAAAGAAAGTGTGAGATTAATATTGTTATTTTTATTAGCAATATTAAATTGAGAATTGCTTATTCTAATAATAATAATAAGAAGAAATGATAGTAATAAACAATAAAAGCTGTGTCTGCTACATTTCTCCACATTTTACGAATATAGTAAATAAAATACTGTTTAAAAGTTAATATCATAAAAGTAAAATAAAATACTTATATACTTAATAAAATATTCAATATAGAAATTGCTGATTAATAATAATAATAATAACTCATTTATTTTTTCATTTGATAATTTTAGAATTACACATATTTTAATAAATCCAATAGAAATATTATAGTATAATAATTACAATAAGAACAATTGCAATAACAATAAAGATACTATTTTTACACAGTATTGTTATTTATATTATTACTATTAATAAATCCTTTGCCAATATATTATCTAAAAATAGGAAAGGAAAAGAAAACACACACACACACACACACACACACACACACACATATATATATATATCTATATATATACATATATATATTAAATGGTATAATAAATAATTTATATTAATAATAATAATAATATTTTTGTCAAGTTTATTTTAAATTATTAGCAATTTTATTTTAATTATTTTATTTATTAAAAATATTTCAGATATTTTAATAAATATAATAGAAATATTATAGTATAATAATTACAAAAAGAACAATTGCAATAACAATAAAGATACTATTTTTTCACAGTAGTGTTATTAATATTATTACTATTAATAAATCTTTTGCCAATATATTATCTAAAAATAGGAAAGGAAAAGAAAACAAACACACACAGATATATATATATATACATTAAATGGTATAATAAATAATTTAGGTTAATAATAATACTTTTCTTGTCAAGTTTATTTAAATTATTAGCAATTATATTTAAATAATTTTAATTATTACAAATATTTCATATATTTTAATAAATGCAATAGAAATATTGTGTCATAATCACAATAATAACAATTACAATAACAATAATGATATATATACAAATATATACGTGTGTGTTTGTGTGTGTAAATTTTTTTAACACATTACTGACTTTTCTCATTTTGATTTCCAAGATATTTTAAAATATTTGCATTCTTAAATGCATTAAACCCAGCTTTTACATATACTTATTTTAGTGGCTAAAGCTATGATAAATTTCGCTGTTTATTGCGTAATTACAAAATTCCCATGTGTCTGTATGGAGAAAATGCTGATACCTGAGGAGCAGTTGTCAAAGTTGAGGTCTCCAAGGATAACATCGAAGGCAACCTGATCTTCCAGAACCTTCTCCTCATCCGTGTGGCCTGAAGTGGCCCTTTTGAACTCTGCTCCCCACTCCAGGAGCATATCCAGCTGCTCGCAGCGCACCGATGAATCACCTGAGATACGAAGACAGATTTAAACAAACAATAACTACAACAGAGATGTAACAAAACCCTGGATTTCATTTTATGGAGGGTTTTATTCAATAAAGCACACACGGAGTGCACTGTGCAAAACAACTCATTTGATTTGGGTGTAATATAATGAAATAGCGTCGCACTGAAGCGCCTCCAGTTTATCACATTTTCACAACTCGTTCTGAGGCGTTTATGGCAGATGTAGCAATTTAATGAGGCCAGGGTGGGAAAACAGAGACAGGAAGAGTACCAAGAGCAGTGAAGCAAAGGAAAAGAGGAGATCATGTGTAACATCTCCCCTCTGCTTTGGCGGAGCTGGTGTAGAAGGTATAGAAGAGAAAGAAAAAAGAACAGCTATTTAATTGCATTTCTGGATGCTGGAGTTAGAATTATGTGTGTTGCTGGTAGTAATAAATAACCTGTAAAAAAATGTCATTATTATGTTATCATGTTTTTATTGTGTGTATGTGTGTTTTATTATGTTAATTCGCGTTTGTTTGTTTTTGCTGTTATTTTTTACCTAATCAAAAAACATGATTTTTTGAAAATGGTTCAAACCGTGGTTGTTTTTGCAAATGAACTGACACAGTTGTGCTGATTAATATTGTTGTGTTCAAATTTAATGCATAAAATTTACTAAACCGTTACTAACCTCAAACTTTTAAATGGTAGTATATAAGTTAAAAAATGTATATAAAATTATACGGTGACCAGGAGGGGACGGCTTCGGAGAAGCTCGGAGTCCAGGCCAGCCCACTCCTCATTTGCTCCTCATTCACTCTAGTTTCAAAGCACTGAAAACATTTTTTTGAAACAGCCGCATTGAAGTCAATGGACGCTGGGCTTCAACGGGGAAATGCACTGTGACGCTACGGGAATCTATGAGAAGAAAATCAAGTCAGCCGACCTGCTATATCTAACTGATTCTGAACGAACTTGTCTTTGAGATGAACGTTTTCTAACGCATTTTTAGTCAATAAAATGTTAATACAATAGTACATAATTTCACCATTAATTTGGTGACATTATAGGGGAAGCTGAGCTTCCCTTGCAGTCTTAAAGAAATCGCCACTGGTGGGAACGTGATATTATTTCGTGGCCTCGAGATGCTATGTTGAGGGAACAACTTCCATTTCTCCAGTTTATTGCATAAACAAACCTGCGTGACCATAGCAACCCGGGATTATCAGAGATTAATTTTCATTACATTAAACATTTAATTTACTATTTGTATAATCTTCTATTACATTAACTTGTTAGGGCTATATAAATAAAAATGCAAATAAAAATGCGTGAACGATTCATTCCTCAACGAAACAGATGATCCAACAGCTGCTCTAGCCATTAGACTATATTAATAATTATTAATTTGCAGAAATAAAATGAAATATATTTAATTCAAAGCTTTAAACTGCATTTTGAATTATGTGAATTTAATAATAATAATAATAATGATGTTGTTGTTGTTGTTGATGATGCTGATAATTATTACGAAGACGATGCGTTAACGGACATTTAATATTAATGCTATATTTAAAAAACTTAATATAAATGGTGTTTCGCATTAAAGATGAATTTGGTATTATTCTATTTTGAAGTAATATTAATTAGCTATTATAAAAATAATTGTATTATAAAAATATTTTATTTTTTTATGTTTTGTGAAAAGCGCTGTATAAATTAAATAATTTATTGTTTTATTATATGAATTATTATATTGCATGCAATGTAGGCTAAACACCATTTATATTAAGTTTATCATAAATAAATATTACATTAATATTAAATGTCCATTAACGCATCGTCTTCGTAATAATTATCAGCGTCCTCATCAACATCAACAACATTATTACTAGCCAATTATATTTATAGCCGATTATTTCGATCTTTTTACATAATGTTCTGACTTTAATATTCTAATAATTCTAATATAATATTCAACAATATACAATACAAATATATGTAATACATTGTAGCCAAATAAAGCTTTGATTGTGGCGACTGGAATTTAAAATGCATTTTAAAGGTTTGAATTAAATATATTTCATTTTATTTCTGCAAATAAATAATTATTAATATAGTCTAATGGCTAGAGCAACCGTTGGATCATCTTTTTCATTGAGGAATGAATCATTCATGCATTTTTATTTGCAAATGAAAACACAACACACTTATCATCAGGCACGGGCATAAACAGTCTACAATCATAAAATATACTAGCAATAACTACAAAACTTTTAAACAATTAGGTATACACCTATACTCTGAAAATAAATATAAAAATATAGCCCTAACAAGTTAATATAATAGAAGATTATACAAATAGTAATAGTAAAAATAGTAAATTAAATGTTTAATGTAATAAAAATGTTTTAAACATCTCTGATAATCCCGGGTTTCTATGGTCACGCAGGTTTGTTTATGCAATAAACTCATGGCCACTACTTCTTATTTAGAGAGAATTACATATTTTTCTCGTTGCCACGACATAAGGGATGTTGTTACCTCGAAAAAACGATCTTGTGGCCAAGACAAAACGTCTAGGTTACTATCGTAACCCACGTTCCCTGAAGGAGGGAACGGAGACGTTACATAAGGGAAAGTGTAACGTCGAAGTGATTCGACTGAAAGGGTAACTAAGTGAACCAAAGACGTCCCCTCCCGGTCACCGTAAAATTAGCATATAAAATAAAAAATCTAAAAAAAGATTAACACTAAAAAGAAATGACATTAAACCTTTCATGCACAGCAAAAAAATATATATATTTTTTTTGTTTGTTTTTCATTTTCTTTTCCAGTACAAGCATTTCACATCTTTAAATCAATATGCATTTAACTGAGATTCAAATGACTTTTTCCTTATAAAAAATAAATAAAAACTGGCTACAAAAACCTATTATTTCGTTGAAGTCTATTGGCAGAAAACAAGACAAAAATATGTTCAATATTCTTTATTATATTGGTGTTTAATTGTAAAATTAATTACTTAAAAAGTAATAGAAATCAGTAAACTTTAAAGCATTTATAATACAAGAAATTTGCATTTAGAGACCACATTGATGTATTGGATTCCATTCTATTAAATTTTCGTTACTTACTCTTAAAAAGCCATAAATTTATCTAACAGTATATATATATATATATATATATATATATACATTTAAGGAAAATTCCCTGCATTCCCTCTAGGTCTCACATAGTCTCTCTGAAATCTCTACACTGCAAAAGAAACCACACTTCAGTTTGGCCATGACAAGTGAACAACCTTACATACATGCGTGTATGTCAGGAGAATAACTTAAATCAGCCTCTGCACTGTCAAAGTCTATAACACACACTCACACACAGAGAGAGAGGGAGAGAGAGTGACAGTCACAAACAAGCAATTGAGAATATCCAGAGATGAAGCAGCCTCCTCTATTAACTGAACCACACTTGTCCCTGAAAGTACCTGTCCAGCATCATCTCCAGCATAATCAGGTTTCTCTTGCCTTCTTCCCCGTTTCTAGCCTTGTTCCCTCATGTTTCATTTATCCTCCTGAAATAGCCCCTGCTCTATATTTAGAATGGGTGGCAGACACACAGAGGCGTAGGTGGATCCCAGAATAGCATGAGTGTCTTCGTAAAAAATGAGCGCTAGAGACCACGAGCTTTAAATAGGGCTGACGCTAGGATCGGCAAAAGCCTGTCGCCATGGGAACAGGAAGCCTGTGGGCGAGCGGGACACGTTGATTAATCAGAGCGGAGAACAGGGGTCAACATGGAGTGATGTCACAGGCCCTGCATGTGAAGTGGTGATTCGGGTGTGTGTGCATGACACAAGATACTGAGATAAAGCAAAGAGGTGCTTTTTATGGGTTGTACATGAACGCTCACATCTACACAACTGTTTTAATGCTCTGTGTGGAAATCTACAGATCTACAGCAAACGAGCCGTAGGATCAGGACAAACCTGTCAGGATCACTCGACATCAGAGCGCCAGTCAGACTACAGCAACTCCACCGGGGGTTTATATGTGTGTGTCAGGATACAACATGAAAAAAACACTCAAGCTTGTGGTTCTGAACAGAGAAATAGCTCCATATGCAAGCAACTAAATGTCTTATTTCTCATATAAACAATCTATATGTTTAATATTACATATATATAGATTTTTTTTCCCCAACATTTATAATAAAAAATAACATGAACATGAACAACAAAAGCATTATAATTCATGTTAAATTATTAATAATCATAAAATATTATATTAATTATATTATATTAGATATATTCATAGGCATAATAATTAATATTACAAATGCATACATACTGTATATATATAATATAATATTAATAATTATAATACTAACAATATTTCATTATCTATAAAATAAATCATTATATTATTTTACATTTTAAAAATGCAATATTAGCAATTTACAAGTTTGCATTGTTAAGTAGCTTTGGATAAAACTGCCTGCTAAATCTCAATATTATTAAATATTAAATGTCATTAATAATCAATAATTATTCAGAATTATAGAATTATACTATTAATAATAATGAATAATATTTTTTTGTTATTATCATAAGTTGGCTTGTAAATCACGATCTCGTAGTTATTCATGAGATTGCATTTCTTTATCCTATGAGATGAGGCTTCGCTTAATTATTCACAACAGCACATGTTGATTTCTTGTGACAGATGCCTCCGAGATCATGTACAATCAGAAACACGTTCAAAGACTAACAGAGAGTGTTTGTTTTTGTTTTGTAAGAGACTCTTCTATAGACCTCGACTCTCCAACACAAACATGATTCATCCACACTGTGAATGTTACCGGTCTTTACAGCTCCTTGATGTAACCGATCAAACAGCTTGCACAGCAACACAGCAAAATAAACCTCAGAAGTTATTAAAAATGCAACAGTGCTGTCTTTAACATTTACCATTCGGGCTGCAAATGCAAATGACTGTACATTTATTTGTCTATTAAATTAGAGCTCCCACAGGATATGTGTATTTATGTAATGCACACTGAGAACCATATATAATATATAATAATTTGAAGCTTGTCCGTCTCCATAGTTTTGGATACCATTGACTTCCAGCGTATGGACAAAAACAGTCCTACTAGTTTTGGAAAAGCATGAGAAATGAACATAATTTTTGTGTGAACTGGCTATTAAAGTCTCTATGCTATCCTAGTATCAGATATGACAGTATATGAGATAGACACCCACCTTCAATGGCATGCAGATGAGTACAAGCGATATATCCAACAACCCGCTGATCCTGAGCAGAGTTTCCCACCTGCACCTGAGAGAACAGAGCAGGAGGACAAAAGAGATTGAAGAGTGAGAACCTTGCCACATCAAACGCGTTACAGAAATGCAAAATCAGTTATGAAGTGCCGTCAACACCCCTGAGCACTGTTTCTCTGTCAGCTTCTTCTGTCATTACACTCTAGATTCCTTTCATCTGTCCGTGGCTTGTCTGGGGACCGTGCTAAAAGGTAATAGTCAGAGCCTGCACACCTCTGAGCTCTTCAAAACACCTGCTCGTATCATCATTTTTTTCAGCCGTGCCAAATTCTCCCAATTCTTCTTGTTTTTCTTTTCTGGCTCTTTAGTGAGCAGACGGACTGAATATTTCAAAAAGACCAATTGATTAGATTAGTTAATAGATTAGTTTAATAGTGTTATTTTATTGCTATTACTTGTATGTCAACATTAAATGAGCAAAAGTAAATGTTAAAATAGGCCAAATTAGCATGTACAATCAAATAAAAGGTGACTGTGAAAGTGAGTCTGCATTGTTTATCCTTTTGATTTTTTATTCAAAAAATTCACCAAAATTCTAACCTATCTTTGAAGTGAAACAATTTAAAATCGGATGAATAACTCACAATTAAATAATTTTTTTCTCCAGTACATGTTAGCCACAATTATTTGCACCCAATTATTGCTACGTCCTTTTCCCAAGATAACAGCACTGAGTTTTCTCCTGTAATGCCTGAAGAGTTTGGAGAACCCCTGATAAGAGAAAAGAGATCCTTCAGAATACCAGCTTCAGCTGGTCTCCTCTTTAGTTCACCTCACTCAGGGTTCAGGTCAGAGGACTGGGACAGCAATGGCAAAAGCTTCCTTTTGTGCTCAGTGACTAATTCTTGAGTTTATTTTGATGTTTGTGTTTGGAGTATTGTCCCAATGGAAGACCCAACCATGGCCCATTATAAGATTTCTAACAGCCAGTCAGTTTTAGATTTGTTATCTGCTGGTATTTGATAGAATCCATGATGCCACATGTCTAAACAAGATGTCCAGGACCTCCAACAGAAATATCGGCCCACAACATTAAAAAGCAGTAAACTTAGAGTACTTTTTTGTATCCCTGTGTTCATCAAAAACATCGAGTGTTTGCTGCTAAAAAGCTTTTTTTTTGTTTTTGTTTCATCTGATCATAGAAGCCAGTCCCATTTGTAGTTGCAGTCCTGTCTGACAACTGATCATACTGGAGATTGCTTTTGGATGAGTCAGAATTTTGAGTCAGAACCCTCCTGAACAACATGTGTTGATGTAGAGGCTGTTTTGGACGATTTGACGACCCTGACACTCAACTATTTTCTGCAATTCTCCAGCTGCGGTCCTAGAGGAGTCTTTAGCCACTCAAACTCTACTCCTTGCCATGTATTAGGATGACAGAGACACATGTCCTCTTCCAGGCAGCTTCATAACATTGTATGTTGATTGAAAATTCTTAATTATTTCCCTAATGGTGGAAATGGACATTTTCACTGCTCTAGCACTTTTCTTAAAGCCACTACAAACTATCTTTTGTTGCACATCAGAAATACATAATTAGTTTTTTCTCATTGTGTTGGGGCTTTGTTTTCCCTCCTATATAGATTTCTGAGAAACAAGACACCATGGCTGGATAATTTCATGTCCATAAACACCCTGGAGTGCTCAAAACTGTGAATATGAATGGGAATATACTTCGGAGATATGTTACTCATAAAAATTCTAGGGGTGCCAATAATTGTAGCCAACAAGTATTGGAGAAAAAATTGTATTTCATCACAAGAATTTCTCCCTATTTTCAACTGTTTTCAATGATAGGTTAGAAGTGTGTGCATTTTTTGAATGAAAGATCAAAAGGATAAACAAAGCAGATTTATTTTCACAGTCACCTTTGCTCAGATTTACCAAGGGTGCCAATATTAGTGGAGGGCACTGTGTATTTATATATATATTAAACTTAAGTAATAACTTTTGTAATTTAACCATCACAACATTACAATGCTAAGTATGAACAATAGATGTTTTTTTTTATATATTTGCTAGAGATTTTACATTTAACAGTGTTATTATTTTTATTTTTTATTTAACGCATTAATAACTGAAATGAACTGTAACATGCATCAAAGGCAGCCAAAGTAAATCTACATTTTAAGGAAAACAAAGAAAACTAGCATGTACTATTATATAAAATAAAATACATTCTGACTGTAAATATGTTTTTGCTAGTGTGAGTGTGTATTTTTTCGTTCTGTTTTGTTATGTAGCCTTTGTATATTGTGCTAGTTCCAGCACTGGCATCTCTCTGTCCTCTTTTCATCCAGACGCCCCATTCAGTGTAAATCATTCAATGACTTACATTGGCTCATTCCCAGCAAGGACTCCTATTCAAAGTGCTGAGTGCTACAATACAGCTGGACACAGTTCCTCAACCTCCTTCCAAATCCTGAAGTCCTCCACAAACGGCAAATTCTACATTTCAACAGCAGGCGATAATAGATGTCCTTGTTTTTTTGTAGTTGATTTGTAGATTTAATTACACTAATGAGAGTCTGACCATGTGGTCTGTACCATGAGCTCACTGCTTTAGATCAAACAGGAGTAGTACTCTTTTATTTCATCATTCACTTTTTCCTCACTCAGCTTCTTTGCCTTTCTCTGTTCCACAGTTTTACGGCCTATCTTTCTCTTCCTGTGTCCTTGTGTATGAATATTTCAAACGTTTATCCATGCTTGGCTAAGTGTGTGTTACACTGACAGACTAGAGCAGGCAGGAACTCAGATGGGTGGAAATGTTTCATGCGTCTACAGATATCTCAATGGTTGAAGTAAAATACAGTAAAATAAAATATTTTTACAGTATCAGTAGCACCAAGTACCAACAAGGAGAATTTTTCAATGCCCAAATATACATTTGAGAGGCAAAATAAATACTGCATGTCCATTACGTGATAATCAAACAACAATTTGCCAAAAAATAATGAATTTGATTAATAAAAATGCACTGGAGTCATATGGATTACTTGTGCATTATTATGATGTTTTTATCAGCTGTTTGGACTCTCATTCTGATAGTACCCGTTCACTGCAAAGGATGTATTTGTGAGAAAGTGATGTAATGCTACATTTCTCCAAACCTGTCCTGATTAAAAAACAAGCTCATGTACATCTTGGATGGCTTGAGGGTGAGTAAATGTTTTTAAGCAAATTTTCATTTTTGGGTGAATTGTTTATTTAAGCTCTCTACCATGTTAATCATGTTAAAAAAACATACTGTTAATGAGCATATTAGTTTTGCTGTTTGTTGTATTGAAATGCATAAGCACAAAATGTGAAATTTCCAACCTGGTCTTAAAATATGTACCTCTGTGCACACACAGTTTTTCACAGCAGTTTCAAAGAGACATGTCCACTGAGTGGTGCTAAAACACAGGTACCTTGGCACAGTTTTGTTGAGCCATAGATGAACTCTTTATCTCTCAAGTACATCTCTACCAAACAAACCTACCGTCTATGTCATAGACTCTATGTAAACCCATAGATATGAAGCTGGATATGTGTGATGCTTCAAATATCCCAGTATATTGTTTTAAAGTCATAACATGATATTCTACGAGTAATTTAGCGAAAATTACACTTTATTAATCAAAACTCAGCACACTGGTGTGAAAAGGAATAAAAGGTGTCAGAGTTTACTGCCTCTAGTGTTCTTTTATTTTGGAAACTGCAGTGATACTGTATGTACTTGTTGGTGCGTATTTCGTGTCTCGCTAAAAAGTGCACCAAGGTACGTTTATGCAATGAGACCAGGTAGGAAATTTCACTGGTTTTGATGTTGACTGCTGAAATGTCATCTTAAGCGTGTGCAAGTTTATTGTCTGACTTTGGACAATGTTTTATTTGAGCTAAAGTGCGTAAAAGGTTTTGTGTTGTGATTATGTGTGCATACATGCAAATAAGTGTTAATGAGCAGTGTGCTAATTGGAATGTGTCTGCCACTTGTGAGATCTCTTATAAGGTTAAAGATTATTTGCCCAAAGGAGAAACAGTCAGCCAGCTCAGTAAGTCCATCACACACACACACACACACACTGAGGAAGGCTTGGCTGTCTAATAAACTTCCTCCAGTTCTTCTAATCCACTCCTACTGGCAGTCTGAATGCTGAGCTGATAACACACACAGCAAAGACATGACAACAGCTGAAGACAGCTAGTACTTTACACTAACAAAGCTTGGCAAATAGAGCTGACCAAAGCAGGAGCAGCGGGTCACTGTCTTTTACTGCTGAAAGACAGCACTGATTGCTGTACAATCTCCAAGCTTTAGAAGGACATTTTGCAATCTTGCAATAATTTAGTTTTACACAACCAATCCTCCTCTCCGAGTCTCATTCATGAAACACAAGCAGAGCAAATTGAAAAGAATGGCTCTCATAAATCCATTTGTATATAATTGTCCCATTGAATGAATGCAGCAACTTATGGAATAATGGATTTAGGCAGATTCTTGTTTTTCCTCTTGTTCTCTGACCTTTAGAATTAAAAAAGCTATTTTTGCTACTGTACCTTTAACACTAT
This sequence comes from Enteromius anoplus, assembly GCA_032359395.1. NCBI lineage: Eukaryota > Metazoa > Chordata > Actinopteri > Cypriniformes > Cyprinidae > Enteromius > Enteromius anoplus. The sequence continues at coordinate 5,841,819 of JAUMHG010000079.1, forward strand.
ATATTTATATAAAACACTAAAATATATATAAACAACCTCTGTTATGATTTATTTTGCAACGGTTTCCATACATGATCTGGGTGGACATGATAGTTCTGCATTTTAAATGCTGACACATGAACTATTCCTTTTTAAAAGAGCTTTAAAAGCCATGAAAGCAATGTCTGAAGAGCTAGATTTTTTAGTTTTGGAAAGAGGGTGCTTACAAAAGCTGCGTTTACTTAATGGAAAATACAGTAAAACAAGCAATGTTGTAGAATATTATTACATTTTAAAATATTTTTCTCTTTTAGGACACTATGGGAATTCATAACAACAACAAAAAAAACATAAACATTCCTAGACATGGAATTTATGGGTACACGTCAAGAGTTTGCTAACGATCATGCAAACCCTAAACAAGCATCTACCCTTGACGTTGTGAGTGTGGAGAGCTCTTGAATAATAATAAGAGGGTTGAACATACATGCTGAAAGGCCTTAATTAAAGGGCCGCTCAGTCCTATGGGAAGCATTTTTAATTAATATTTCCACTCCACACACATCCCTCCCTCTCTCCCCCGTTCATTTTACACCCCTTCCCCCACCACAAATTATTTGACAAAGCTTTGTCCGCATATTTATCAGAAGCTGACCTTTTATTACTACTGACCACTTTTTGTTTCTGAAAAACAGGACAAATAATTACAGAGAGGAGAAATCGCATCAGCCCATCCAAGCTGAGGCATCTCATACCTGAACTAAAGACATAAGTGTTTTGTTATATTTGTATGCATATATATATATATATATATACACTGCCGTTCAAAAGTTTTAGAACAGTAAGATATTTAATGGTTTTTAAAGATGTGTCTTATGCTCATCAAGGCTGTATTTATTAGATTAAAAATCCAGAAAAAACAGTAATATTGTGAAATATTATTTCAATTTAAAATAACTGTTTTCTGTTTGAATATATTATAAAATTTAATTTATTTCTGTTATACAAAGCATCATTACTTCAGTCTTCAGTGTCACTTTCAGACCTTTCAGATATCATTCTAATATGCTGATGTTTTATTATCAGTGTTTGAAACAGTTGAGCTGCTTAATAGTTTTTTTATGATTCTTTGATCAATAAAATATTAAAAAGAGAAGTATTTATTTTAATATGGATGATAATGTTTAGAATACTGTTACAGTAGTTTACTGTTACACTACTGTTGAAAAGTTTGGGATCAGTACATTTTTATTCTTTCTTCTTTGAAAGAAATGAATACTTTTATTAACAAAGGATCTATTAAAAAATAATGTTGTTTTTTTACTTGTTATTCATCAAAGAATCCTGAGGAGAAAAAAAACAATTTTTTTATATAAATGTCCTGCATGAAACTGCTTTTTTACGACAGTATTAAGCTTTCAAAGAGAAGTTTAGGGTACTAACATGAGAGGTAGTGCAAGACATACAGAGAGACACTGACCTTCCACATCCCCATTCCATCTGACTGTGTTAATTAAACTTTTTTTTTTTTTCACCTAAGAACTGAAGTGTGAGTTTTCAAACCAATTATTTTAGGTTTTGCTCCAGTTGTCATGCTCTATAGGGATTTTCACAGCAGTTCTTTTCTGGAATTTTCTATGTCGTACAGATTTATACTTACAGTTCAAAGTAACTGTGGTTGTGGTTGAACATTTCTATCCTCATTAAATTTGAAATGATAAACGTAATTACTCTAGGCTTGTTTTGAAACCTTCAGGACTTGATGACAGATGTATACTGTGGTTCAGCAGATAAGAGGCCAGGACCTTGGAGGAGTATCCAAAGAGCATCAATAACTTCTGTAAGCAGTTGGTTAAACTTACACCCCCGTAAAAGATTGAACGTCAATTCAAGTAAGAATCTATTTAGTAAGTACATGTACAGGGCAAAGGCATTGACCTTCTGTTTCACTGTGTACAGTACTCAATATTTAACATGTTTCTCTCTCTCTCTAGCACACACACATTCAGGGTTACTATTTAGCAGCTTTGTCTGACACACAATGGCGGCTGGCCTCTTGCCCTTATGGAGGCAAAAAGAGATCAGGTTTGGAATGCCGCCAGAATCGAATACAGTGCTAAGAGAGTAATAATATCTCAACCCAAAAAGCCTGTGCTCATCATCACTCTAAATGAGAGTTATGCAAACAGAAACAAAAGCTAATATCACGCACAAATATAGACACTAGTTAACACGTGCTAAGCATGCAACATCCCAAAATGCTAATGTGAGCAAATAGATAAATTGGTGCAATTAACAAGCCAAATTATTTCATACAAAAAAGCCAGAACTCTTCATTGTTTTAACAGCAGTACAAAGCACAACAGCTTTCTCTTAATCATACACTGTCCATACGCTAGTATAAACAAAACTTCTAGTAGCATGTGGCTACAAGTATTCAACTGGTGAGTTCACTTCACCATTCATGAAGAATTGTTGTTGTTCACATTTGGCTAAACCCAACGATTGTAATTTTTTATACTTTAAAATTAGACACAAGCCCAGTGTTCAAATGAAACACGTATACTAAATATGCACTGAACCTTACCTTAGTACTTTATGTAAAATCTATGGGAACACTGTCATCATTAATTTAAATGCCACCGTAGTTCATAATCCATAAGCTGCTAGTACATAAATTCACCGCTTCTTATATAAACCTTATGTCAAAAAGCTAGCACCAGTAGCTGCATGAGTAATGAGCCTGTCTTTGCAACATCCAGACTAAAATGAGCATACTATATTATATGGTAGTGAAACTTTTCCATGAATTGTAATATCTACTCAGCATAAGTGCACAGCCCCATTAAGACCATATATAATTCAACAGGACTGTAAGTCCAGCCATGCTTCAACAAAGAGCGGAAGCCTGTGTTTCTGAAGGCATGACAGATGAGTGTTTCAAAAAGGCCCTCTAGGCTACAAAGGGCTAGTCATAAATTATTCAGGCTGTTTGTGTACACTCAAACCACAAGTCCAACTTTAACTCTAGACACGTGCCATGGAAAGTTCAAGAACTGAATCATGCCCTAATGTGCCATTTTGATATCACTGACATGCATCAAATGTCAAACAGCAGGTATAAACATTGATAATCTGAATGAATTGTCTGAATATAAAACATAACTTTTGAAGATACCTTTACACTGGAGATCTAAGGGTTTAATTAATCAAGTTGAGAGCTGCATTGGTTCACATGCAGGGGTGTAGTATAAACCAGCAGAGGGTAAAAAGAAGGAACCCAATATCCAGGGTATAACAACTGCAAGAAAAATGACTTACATACATGCCATAAGAAAGGAGTATAACAAGCTCACCTTGGCAAAAAGAACTCCTTTAGCAGCCAGAGCATCCTCGCTGCGCCCATTAGGGAAGCACTCATAATGGGCATCCAGAATAGGGTAACGACTAGCCAACAGAAGCCCACTGTTCAAGAACTTGAACCGGGAGCAACAGCCTTTCCAGCCATAGCGTCCCACATCGCTCAGCACAAAGGGAAAATAGCGGTGCAGCTGCCTCCTGAGCCTGTCTGCAGCTCGCTTTTCAAAGACTTCCTGCAGACAAAGGAAGTCCAGATTGGCTGGGAAGAAGGCAGAGATCTCATGGTCAAAGCCATCATCTCCGTGACGGCGTTTCCGCCCAATCGGCCTTTTAAAGGTGCGGTGTTGTGAAAGAGTATTGTTGGGGGAGATTCCTCCATCTGCTGCGTGGAAGCGAACCAGAGATTCCCGTGAGGCCGTGCGGCTTTCTAGGCTACCCGTATCCCCATCCCCGGTCTGGTGGTTTCCTTTTTCAGTTTCGGGTGGCTCAGAATCTGGAGAGGTGATGCTGATTTGCACTCCAGCCAGATGGAGAGGACAGTCTTCAGAGTTCTGGGTGATGTTGCTATGCACTGGACACTCACCAGAAGAGTGTGGGTCTGCAAACTGGTGGACGGCACAATCGGGAGCATGCTCTTCTCCGTTGGGGTGAAGGGGACACTCTGAGGAATTCTGACCTCCAGTGCTGTGGACGGGGCAATCCGAGCTTGTACCTCCTGAGGGGTGAACGGGACACTCATTTAAGGCCTCAGTCTCAGGTTCAGTGGTGACTACAGGCTCGGGACGATGGTCCAAAGATGAGGTGCGACGGAAGCCCTGGGTGGCCAAACTGCAGAAGGATGCCGCACTAATTGAAGTATTGGTGGGCGAGTCGATGTATATCTTGATCTGTGGTCTGCTGGCACCATTACGGATTCGCTTGCCCACTTCACGAGCTCGGCGTTGAGTGTCTGCAAGGTTGTTGAAGCGGGCAAGTGAGTCCGGCAGCAGGCAAACATTGGCACTGCCGAAACAGAAGCTGCGACCTTGCGGACGCCATTCAGCAAGTGCCGCCCCGGTTCCAGCCGTTGTTCCCTGCTCGACGTCATGCTTGTCTAGTTTCTGGTGAGAGTAGATGTAGGGGTTCCTGATGGACTGTAGCGGGGCCCACAAAAGAAAGCCAATAAAAGCAAAGGGTAAGGATGCCAGTAACAGAACCAGGTAGAGCGGTGTAGAGATCAGGACCCCAAGTGCCAAAAAAGAGCAGGGATCTTGGGAGCGTCTACGCTTCTCTAGTGATGTAGCTACACAGGAGGCCAACAACCGGTCCAACAGCCAGTAGCAAGGGAAAACAAAGGCCCAAGAGAGACGGCTCAGAAAGCTGAGGAAGGCACTAGGGTAGGGAGAGGTGTGCAAGACCATTTCTGGCTCACCTTGTAGACCAACTCCCAGCCAAAAAAAAAAAAAACGGTACAAAAAAGAACTACAAAGTTAACCCTCCCCCCTGTGGTGGAAAGAGGTATCCTACATGGTTCTTGGGTCCTTCGCTATGTCCAACTTTAAATTTGGGATAAACAGGGTTCCAAGCCCAGTCTCTTCCCTCCTTGGTGGGGGTCTGCAGTGCTAGAGTCTCCTGAAGAATCTGATCATGGTGATGACAAAAAAATCTGCTCCTCGGATCCAGAATATTCCAGGCACGGAAAGGGGAGGCCTCGTCAGCGCAGAGCCTGCAAACAAGCAAAGGGAGGGGGGGAACAGAATACACAGGCAATCAGATGAAAGTGGAGGATAATGTGCAATCAACAAATTGGATCCCACTAAAATTTTAAATGTTTTGAAAATCATGATGAATAATAAATAATAATAGCTTTTCACAGAACGCAGAGTGTCAGGTCACCAAAATGTAGCCTGCTGTGTAAGAATGTAGTTTTTTTTGTAACTAAAAGTGCTTGATTTGCATCTGTGTGTTTTCAAATTGGGTTTGGTAAAATAATTAATTTCAAATAGCTTATTGTTTGTAAATAAAATAAAAACTCGTATTATACACGAGTGACCTTGTTAATGCTCATTATTCAAATCCGTGCAACCACGGTGAGATTTTTTAGACAGAGGGTGTGCCAGATGTGGCTTATTATCCCAAATGACCTTTTGATTTTAACAAAGGAGAAATTAGGATTATTACCATTTAAAAAGCTACCACTGCACAGGTGTTACTGTAAAATATGATAACAAAGTCTCTTCGTAGAGTGGTGCTGATTTTGTGGTTGTTCCTCATGAAATAAACAGACAGAAACAGGCCTATACAAACATCTATAACAGACGATGAGGAAGATTAGATTGCAACCTCACAGAGAGACAATTACACTGATTAAATATAAGAAAAGATGATACTGAAAAATATTCTCTGTCTTGTCACAAGGAAGAACCAATTAAATTTACCTTGTTCTTGAACAAAGAACTCACAGAGGTGTTAGTTCTTTTGTTGAAATCCCTTTATTCAGTGCGATTTAAAATTGTTAAATATAATTAATATAAAATATAATTAAATACAGACTGAAATGGAGCTTAAAATAAGAAACGAAATATGTTTAATATGATTTGTACCTCTAATATTTTCCCTCCACTCCTTTGATATTTAAATCACCTAAAACAAAGCTGAAACAAGTAATTTTTTATAACTTTTAAGATTCCCGTTAGATACATATATCTAAAGTGCTTTAAAACTTTGTTTTGAAAACAGTCATTGACATAGCGGTCCTTTTATGTTGAGATACAGGTTGCCTTTTTGCAGCAGATGCTCCAAGTTGAAACCCTGACCTAAATCATCAAAAGATTTACCACAGATCAAAGAGGGCAGGTCAGTCTTTGACACAACCAGGAAATTTATGTGTTACAGTTGTGGTTTTGATAACTGGGTTCAAGAGACTAAATAACAAAAACACATAGACAGGTTCACAAGTCGCAACTTAAATTGTCACTATCAAGTCAATCACATCTCACATAATTCTCATTGAATATGCTGTTGGACTCAGAAATATGCCACATAATTACAATGGGATGTGAATACCATTTCATGCAGATCAGCAAGAACCTCTTGCGCATTTACACATACGTATAACCTTTCCCCACACACAGTCCTCTAAAAATACTACTAAAGCACAGACAAGTTAACCCTATAAGAGCACAGCAGTTTCCCTAGATAAGCATAATGCAAAGCTCCACGTACAAATAATCCCTTTGCATCCACACTCACCTCATCTGCACACACACTCAATCTGTGGAACAATAATTTCCAGGGTTTTATCCACCACCGCTGCCTAATCTGCGCTGGACCGCTGTGTCGATTGCATAGTGGCCCAGACGTGAGGGGGAAAAAAAATCTAAGTTTTTTTTTTCTGAAAGAGTTGATTTCTGACAGCCCGCTGCGAGCGCAGGGTTGCGCTAGGGAGAATTTGAGCCGTCTGACTCAAAGAGTCACAGACTGGGCCACGGTGCACGAGAACAGGAAAAGGAAGAGTGTAGCAAATGATTGTGTGGTAGTTTGCAGCTGTGCATGCTGTATACATGCGCATTACCACACAGACACACACGTACATGTGTGAGGGGGGTTAAGCGACCGTGTCTTTAGGTTAAGCTTGCCTACTGCTGAGCAGCTTTCAGGTCACACACAAACAAACACACACGCACACAAAGCTTGCAAAGGGAATCCGGTGCAACAACAATGTCCTCAACTCTTCACAGATTTACAAAGATTGTCCTGCTGTCGTTTTGACCGGCCATATGGTTTTGTAGAACACACCTGCTCATACTGAACCACAAATTCACACTTAAATGTATACTGAAACTGACATATAAATGGATGTAAATCTGTCAGTCCCCAGTTAGATGTTTCAGGTCAGCCCAGAGGAACATTTTATTGCTCAAAGATTGCTTTTTAATAGCTTATGGGACATTACTTCACTTTTATGCTCCATTTAAAGATGCAGTGAGTGATATTAGCCTCTCCGGGAAAGTTAAACATGCCCCTTTTCTAAAATTCAGCTACTCAACTAGAGACTTCCTGCTTATGGGCTGCCCTGTAAACATTCAAAATGACTGATAGATAGAAAGTGCCTTAAAAAAAATCTAATCTCATTCAGTAATATATGCAGCAACTTTAAATGTATATGAACAGAATAGCTCAGATAATTTAGTTGTATTTGATGAAAAATTCACAGTTCATGTAAATATGATGTTATTTACATAACATTACAGTATTTCTGCATTTATTTTTACATAAAAATTTCTCATTAGTATTTTTATGTGGTTTGTCATTTTAATTAGTTTCTTTTTTAGATTTCTATTCAGCTTTAAATCTTTTTTGATAATTTATTGTAATATTTTGGATTACCTTTTAAAATATTTCAATTTAACTTTAATTTTTAATACAGTTTTAGTCATTCTAATACTTTTTCAGTTAATTGCCAAGTTTTGTTTTTCACCAAATATTTATATTTCATTTTATTTTATTTCGGTTTTATATTAATTACTGACAATCATTTTTAGTCATTTTAGTTAAAGACAAAAACACTTGTTTATATTGATATCTGACTTTTTATCACAGATTTTTTTCTGAAATTCTAGAAGACAAACTGAATGATAATTAATACTAAATAAGCCTTTCTTTGCTCTTATTGCAATCTAATTAACTAGTATCTAGGAGAAAACAAGCACAACATTACAGAGATCTTCATTTTTCTGTTTTTCAACAACCAGCTCTCTGCTCTGTGCGTTAACTTTAAGTGCATGCACTTAAATGTTATGTGTCCCTTCGATAACTTCCCTATGTGAGTCAATATTGCTCCAGCACAGACCAGAAGCCTGATAATCAAGGCAATAAACTAAATGAATGCAGGCACCAACAGGAAGTCAGTTAGCTAACACTTTGTTTAGAAAGCCTCAGCTATAGATCTGTTTGTACACAAATCCTTCACCTTCTAATCAATACTGATCACAACTTTCCCCATGAGGAAAGAGATAGACACTGACAAATGTCACGTCGATGACTGTGACTGTTTACCAGCCAACATAAACGTATAAACACACAATTGGTTCTGTAGAAGCTATTAACGGTTTTTGGTTATTAAGTAGGCCTATCTGATTGAAGTGACTTGAAAAGAACATGTCTGGGTAAAAAGTTTACCACAAAATTGAAAGATCAATCTATATTGAACTATAAGGAAACAAAGTGATTTTTTTTCTGAGGGTTATGTAAATTTCCTCCTTAAGGTTGATAAATATTGGAAAATTACGTAAGACAATAAAAGTGATACGGTTACACTGTCTCTTTAAGAGAATGTTTGTTAACAGGTTTTTTTTCAGCTGCTTACACAAACGTTTTTTTCTTGTCACACCATTTCTGAACCTGACAATAATAAACCAGAACCACATACCAAATCAATTCTTTGCCTTTGACTCCTCTAAGTAATGCATAAAAAGTTGTTTGCAAAAGTTTGCTTTTGAGATGTGTTCATGATATTTTGAACGCAGTGTTTTATTTTGCAAGAGATGTGAGGCATTTTGCATTTTGTTTGTGTGGTTCTTGGTTTTTATGTAAAGTAAAAAAATCAGCATTCTTTTAAGAATGCATATGAAAAATGCCATACAAACAAGCATGTTTTACTTTCGCCTTTCCTGTGAACTCTGATCAAAAAACTGATTAATTTGTGTGTGTGTGTGTGTGTGTGTGTGTGTGTGTGTGTGTGTGTGTGTGGACAGGTTTCAGTGTTTCTTAGTGAGTGTGAGAGAAAGAGAGAGAGATGAAGCTGATAAGTGTGCAAGAGGTGCTAGTTTTGTATCTGGTAACTTCAGAGATCAATGCAGACTCATCAGTGGGGCTGTGCAACTTTTCTATTGGTTCATTATTAATGGACCACAGGAAGTGTGAGATATAGCCATTAGGAAGAAAGAAACATGATCGGCACAGATATTTTACTTTATTCATTCATAGAATCAACAAGGAGAGCCTAATAAAACATTGTGACATATGCACAAGCCCTGAGGTGCTTTTATCACTTTTATGTCAGGTTCATTTATCTCATCTTTTAATTTCCTGTGAAACTCTGGCATTGCTTATTCTGGACTGTGTATGTGTATGCGTGTGTGTGTGTGTGTGTGTGTGTGTGTGTGTGTGTGTTTGCGCACCAGAGCGAGCGAGTGACACTGCACTAAGCACACTCAAGGGAGTTTGTTGCCATGGAGACATTGCACTCACTCATGAACAGTATTGCTGTTGTCTATCAGTCTGGTCAATGCCCCTTTAGTATGACACACACACATACACACAAACACAGAAAGATATTATTTCATCTGTACCTTAGTCGTCTAAACAGATTAAAGAAAATATCTTAAATAAAATAAAATATTATGGTATTCATACAACCAACTGCCATGTTATGAGTAAAAAAAACATGGTAGTATTGCCATGGTACAGTAAAATGAAATTAAATAAAAAAAACAGTAGCATAAGTTACCACATTAAAATAATATTGTGCAGTAAAAATAAGCCTTGTTAATTATCAGATATTACCAAGCCTAATAAAGGTTCTCCCAATTTCAAAAATGTAAACATTTGTCTACGAATTGTCATAACACAAGTATATATTATATGAAATATATTAATTTCTAAATAAATTACTTTTTGTAAATATTTTATATTTTGTTCTTTTAAATTTCTTAATTAAGATTCATGTGCAAGTAAAATAAGCATAGAATTTAGCACGCATGATTTATATGTTTTGCAAGATTTTTCACAGTAAAAACACATATGGTGTATTAGCGTTTAATAAGAAACATATCAAGTTTGATTTTAATTGCCATTTTTATATATTAACAATGAATATTTTTAATAAATGTACTCAATCAATAGTGTGCAAATGGTTTCCTGGCCTCAATATAATTTAAAAAACAGCACTGACAAAGGATGGCAATCACCGGGCAAGCATCTTCAAATCCCATGATGCAAGCACTTGCTGTATGCAAGGTGTTTATGAAACTGGGTACAGTTCTCAAGCACTCATTTAGCCGTAGACATTACACAATTTAAATGAGACTAGGAAATTCCAGCCGAAGCATCGCCTCTCTTGAGTATTCACTGACTGCTATCAAAAAGAGGCTAATTGCAGTGTAAAAATGTTTGTGATATAATTTAATCCATCAACAGATCAAATGGCATTTCCTCTGCACAGTAAAGCTAATTTCAGATGCTAATCAATGTCCCACCTTTGTGAAAGGATTATGACTGCGTCATATCCTCAATAATCCGCCACTAATCAATGCAGGCGTAATCCTTATCAATCTGGCAACCACGGACTGTTTCAACAACAAACCTCCAATTGTTTTATCGTTTAATTGTGTTAAAACATTTAGACTATCAAAGTTTTACTCTATACTAGCCCCTGAGTTTAAAGCTGTTTAATGCAAGGAACTGGTTTAATGAACTGAATGACTTCCATTAGAGGAAGGATCATCGCGATTATCTGTCTTCCAAAGAGCAGCAGTAACTCAAGTCTGATTGTGCCACCACTTTCATTCAGCGGGGAGCGACCATTACTCACCCAGACTCCCTGACACCTGGTTACACAAGGTGATGAGTGCTTTTACTGTGTGGGCGTTTGTGAGATTGAGTGGCATCCAGGGGCAAGACAGACAGCGAGTGTTTGAGTGAAGTGCGTGGGATGGCAGAGGAGAGGCAAGGTGCTATTAGATATGGCTGTGCTGGATTTTTCTCACTGTTCATTTCTTGTGATTTGTGTATGAACATACTGTACAGTAGGGGTCCGGTTCTTTGAGAGCACACCGAAAATGTACTTCTTTTTAATGCTTGACAAAAAGATTTGCATTTTATTTTAAGGTGTCCTTGTTACAGTGTAATTATACATTTAAGTACTGAGTAGTATCAATTATAGGACATGTACTTACTATATGGTTAGAGTTATAGTTACTTGCATGTAATTTGCTTAATCAAGTGTAATTATAATAGTAGGTACATGTAACGTGTAACAAGGACACCTTCAAATATCTACCTGGTCTCATGACATAAACGGACCTGGGTGAACTTTTTAGCAAGACACAAAATATGTACCAATAAGTACATATCACTGCAGTTGTCAAAAGAAGTGAACACTAGAGTAAAACTCTAGTAAAACATTTTTATTCCTTTTCACACAAGGTTTCGATTTTGTGTGGGGCTTATTTCCAACATGATAGAGCATTAACCTTTAGCAGCAGTCCACAGATATTTCAATACATACCTATATCGATATAATAAATGTGCCAGGGTTTACATATTTAACTTGCGACCACTCAGTGGTCATTTCTCTTTGAAACCGCGGCGACACGCGCAGTAAGGCACGTAAAAATGGTATTGCACAAAAAGTGCACAGAGGTCCATATTTTTTATGAGACCAGGTTGTCAAATGTTAACCAAAATGTTGCCAAATAGAGTTTATGGTCTAAAATGAACAAGAGAGATTTAAGACTATACACTATTTCTGGGTCGCAAATCGAAATGTAAGCAGATTTGTTACTTTGATTATGTTAAGTCCTTTGTACAAAAGGTCATGCCCACAGAGCAGATGCTCTTAAACATTTTTGTATCATGCTGGATAACATGGATAATCAGGATTCAAACAACGTATTAAAATGAATGTGCAAGTTAACAAAACACGTTTGCTAAATATGCAATATAAATAGAATTGTATGTAAATTATAAATATTAAATACTTTATAAATTCAAACTTCACTCCAATTGGTAATTAAAAAAATATTATGAATATAAATAAACAAATATTTGCAAAAATGAAGCATTTCTTCATGCAGACCCCATGGTACCCCCCCCCATCTCTACAGGGTGTTTGCTCTAAATATACTCTCAAATCTAGATCAAGCTGGATCAATACTTTGCTACACACACAAGCACACATTCCACTACTATACATATCATTATGTGTCTACTAGAGGAATAATTCCTGCATGACATTTTTTCTCTGGTCATTTAACCTGGTTCTCCCCCACTCTCTCTGTCTCACACACTTTTTCCGTCTGCGTGACCCTAAGTGACCCAACACAAATACAAATTGCTTTCAGACTTCTGTGGCTGAACACAAAGACAACTTGCAAATCAATAAACCCTGACCTGCCTCTAAAAGCACACATGTGAGCAAATCAAAACAAAACACATGTTTGCACACACACACAAATAGTTCAAATCCATACTCTCATGAGAAATACATTTGAATCTGTGATGTGGGTTGATTTGCTCTGTATTGCTCAGGTTGACTACAATGATACGTTTCTGTAGTTTTCCAGTAGATTTAATGTGGTCAAAGGTATTTTAAAGACAGATTGAATATAGTGTACAGTCAACACAGTATCATTCAAACATGAACAGGAAGGGAAAAGAAGCCACAATCAAACATGTCATCCAAATGTTCCTCAGCTCTGATGCAAATGAGTCATTTGCTTACTTTTTTCTTCCAATATTTTTCCACGAATGAAGAGTGCAGACATGGTAGTCTGACCGACACCAGTAGCTAATTATTTTCATGACTAACAACCAGTTTGATAACAAAATTATAAAACTGTATTGTTTGGTCTGTTAAAAACAGTTAAATCTAAAGTCTAGGCAATAGGTAAAGCAATAGGCCTACTACAAAAAAACAAGGCACAAAGACTGAAAAAATACTTTTATAACTTGGCATAATAATGGGAAGAATACGCCCTAATATTTTCTGCTTCTGCAGCCAAATATTAGATCAATAATTAAAACTATAACAAAACATAGTAAATAAAAATGTAACAGAATGAACTTAAATTAAATAAAAGTAATTAAAATAATCAATTAAATAATTTAATTTAATTTAATTTAATTTAATTTAATTTAATTTAATTTAATTTAATTTAATTTAATTTAATTTAATTTAAAATGAAGCCAAATGAAATAAAATAATTAAATTAAATTAAAATAGAATAAATAAAATGAATAAAGAGAAGAGAAGAGAAGAGAAGAGAAGAGAAGAGACTAAACTAAACTAAACTAAACTAAACTAAACTAAACTAAACTAAACCATAATAAAATTAAATAAAAAATACCAATTGAAATGATCATATCTAAAAAACAGAAATAATCCCACTAAATAAACATCCAATAAGGTGTACACAAATTTTTGGCATTCTGAATTGAACGTTTAACATCTTTTTTCAATAATGATCTATATTGACAAGGCTTTTGGTAAATTTGGAACGGACACCAGGCTGTTAATCATCCAGGACAATAATCTCAAAATAACCTGACTCTAATCTGCCTGGGTTGATATATTGTCCTTTAACTACCTGGTGGTTCCTCAGTGTCTCAGTGAGTCCATCATGGGGGTTGAGACGGTCAGAGTTGATGTGTCTCGTTGAAAGCACCTGATCCTTCATGTCTTATTACATCACAGCTACAGCAGATGAACAGAACGAGACAGGCGCAGCCCAGAGCGTCAGCAGAGGACGGGAGGGGTGGAAAGGGGGCGGCATTGTCAGAGCGAACTCAAGCATACGAGAACAGAGTTGCCAGGGAAACCGCCCTAAAACCAAACCGGCAAAGAAACCAGAGGTGAGAGCTAGGTCATATGACCATGTGGCAGGAAAAGAGAGAGAGGTGGCCCAGCAGGACAGAGACGGTGCACATGTTCTTTTGCTTTTCCTGCTGATCATAACAAGTTCTTTGACAGCATATCAGCACCTACGACACCTTCTCCTGCTGCCTGGCACCGCAGCAGCACACATTAACATCCATATGTCTCTGATGTGCAGAGCTTTATAATAGCAGGAGACTATCGAGCTTAATTACACACCTTTGCCATATAAACAGTGGCCTGAAAAATATTATAAACCACACAAAAATCGCATTATTACTATCATTATTATTACAAAATTATAACAAATTGCAGCTCTCTTTATTAAAATTAGTGTGAAGCTTCAGTTGCCACCCACTTCATTTACATGTGTTTAACAAATTAAGCTATTCAATGAGAAAATAATAAGGGTGGGGTTTCATTTTATCCATCTGAAATTTAACAGATTGTGAAATTGGAAAATGAAACATGAGTTTGCTTAAACAACAATGATAGTAATAATAATAATAAGCACAGTCATCTTAAATTATAACAAAGTGATTAATCATTCACAATAAGACTAGTCTCAGCCTCAGAGGTCACGCCCACGGAACGTTGGCTAAACGTCGGATGCATATGATACACTTAACTGGAAACACTTCAGGAATGTCGAAGTCGTCATCTGATTGGTTAAATTTTATCGGATTTCCGGGGGATGCGAGTGTCACGTTTATTTTCGGTCCGCCGGGAAACAAAGCGCAGACGTGTGATTGCGGAAGAAAAACTGTCATGTTTATATGAGTGACAATGAGCATTTATCAAGATTAGCTAAATGTTGGATTTAGAGACCTGCGCGGGGCAGATTTTTCAGTCCCGCTTCCGCAAGATTATGTCCTCCTCCCGGAAAATATATATTATTTTCTCCCGCTCCCGCCCGCAATATTCAAGTTTTGTCCCGCTCCCGCCCGCAAAAGCCTGCAGGTAAACATATAAGTAGTTTTATTTTCACTGCTTCTTCCCGCTACTCTATTATTTGTTTCACTTGCTTCCCTTTTAAATATAAATAAAAAAGAAATGGAAATAAAACAAATTAGTTTTCGTTTTTATATGAGTTTATTTAAATGTAATGATGAACATGGACACAAACGAGAAGCTTTTCAGAACATAGAAATACAGTTAGAAATAGGCTGATAATTTTGCAATGAAATAAAATAATAATAAACGTTGATTTTTCAAGTGGTCAAACAGAAAAGCATTTGGCCTAATACTGCTTCAACGTGAGTGAGCTTTTTTTCCTTCAGCAAAGTAGAAAAAACAAGTACAAGCTTCTATCTGTGTCATGCTCTTCAGACATTGCCTCAGTGCCGGTCTTTATTCGTGGACCACGCGAGATTTAGCTTCTGAACCTGCGCCTGTAAATTGTTTTTACTTTATTCGTTCTTGTTGCTTTTGTGCAGTAGATAAATTACAGAATATTTGTTTTTATTAAATTCATTTTAAGATAAATGCATTTTGCGGGAGTCCCGCGAATAATTGTATTCTCCTGCAACCCGCACTAACATGAGGACCTTACCGCCCGCGTCCGCATTCACCCATCAAATCTTGTTCCGTGCCACACTCGGTGCGTTTGGGTCCCGCGGTACTCCCACGGGAGTGCAGGTCTCTAGTTGGATTCTCAAAAGCATGCGAGGTTCACGGCATAGACTCTTTAAGAGATGTCCAGGAGTTTTGTTTGAGGCACTTAATGGAAATAAAAAGAGATATTTTTTATCCTGTTTGCCGACGGGATTATTTTCTATGCTGACTTGTTGCACGGTGGTCTGTTGTTGTGGGGACATTTCCACACCCCGAAACATGACGCTGAACGAAACGAACTGTGATTGGTTGTTTGACATGTCGGTCATACGGCCTTATAGGCGGGCCTTGGCCAAAGAAAGCTGCTATGAATTCCAGACCTTCAGCCGTCAGTCTGAAGGTCTGGCTACGTGAGACTACAATAAGACCACCAACTGGGTTTGATGTATAGATGTACATACATATTTATATTAAGCACCTTGAATTTTACACATTACAGCTGGACTTAATCTCATGAATAATTCATTAACATGTAAAATTACTATATTATTAATAATTAAACTATTATTAAACTAAGTATACTAAGTATATGTAAAAAAAAAAAAATAATAATAAATATATATATATTTTTAAAATATATATATTTTTTGTTTGTTTGTTTTTTTTTGTTTGTTTGTTTTTTGCGTCACTGAAAAGTACAAATCTTAACTAAACTTTAGAAAAAAATACACAACATAGATTTATTTTCATGGCCGACTATGTATTCTAATTTAATACAAAATTATAAAAAATACAAAATTCTGATGAAATTGTTATTACATAATGCTTAATAAAACACTATGCAATTA
>JAUMHG010000079.1:5862477-5875366 GCA_032359395.1 Enteromius anoplus
TAAATTATATATATATATATATATATATATATATATATATATATATAATTACTATTTGCATCTGTTTGCATAATTTTTATAAATACATTTTGAATAATCAATTTCAATATGTATTTATTAAAAACCCTTCGACTAAGCAGATATATAAATATATAGATTTAAATTACATTTAGTAAGTAAAAAGTATAAAAATTCAGCATTCTGTTATATAAAAATATAAATATATACACATTCAGTTTATTATTTACCCGTTTAATTTATGTATGCCAGACAAATACGCACAATATTATTAGTTTGTTTACACTAAAACTGCGTGATCTGAATGCAGTTCAAATATATAAATCTTATATTTATGACTTAATATATTTTTGAGTTTAGGCTATCATGCATTTGTAGGTCATTGCGGAAGTAGAGACGGGAAGCTTGGTCAGAATCTCACACCAACAAGAATATGTTGTTCAACACTGCAACTATCAGTCCTTTGACACTTAGAATAATGTACCTTTTGATTTAACCGGTAACGTTCACCTGGGTGTATAAAGAAGAACTAGACAAACAGGGTTAAAGAAACAGACGCTGTGGCTGCCACACCTTGATCTGTGGTTTAAAATTAAACACTAAATCACAGCCTCAAACTACTTTACTCAATTCTATTCAGTCTTATTTGAACGCATGCTTATGAAAACATGGATATAAGCTGCTTAACAATCCTGTGATTCACAGAAATGCACCTTTCATTTAAACATGGAAAAATACACATCACTGTCTAAACAGGTGCTGTAAAGCATACCAGTCTCTAAAAGCATGCCTTGCTTCAAACTGATGGCTGATGGGGGGCAACTGCATTTGTCAGAAGAAAGCATTGCTCTCTGGATCAACCATACGAGTCTAACACATCCTCATGCACATGCAAATAATATTCAAATCGTTTTTCTCCAATGGCGCCACGAAATTAAGGCTTTAAAGCCAGGGGCAGAGCATTTCTGTGAAGCAGAATCAATAAACAGACTCCCAGTTAAAAAGAACAAACCCCTTCCAGGCGCACAAAGAAGCGTGGCAGATGATGCTGATGCACTCACAGGCAAACCCGTTGTAGCTCGCTCCGTAACTTTCCTTTAAACCGGTCGAATGGGGGGTTTTCGGTACTCACACTTCAGTAGTCTAACAGGTGAGTGTCTCCTTTTGCGCTATTTCCGTTCCAGTTTCCAGATATCTGATTTCCCTCGCCGTGGTCCGCCTCTCCGCCCCGCTATGCAACTGCTGACGACGACGCCGAGTTTCTTTCCAGCACCAGCTCGCTTTGAACAGCTCCACTGACGTCACTCCCCGCGAAGCCAACTGATGCCACGCCCATCATGCTCCTATTCGCCGAGACCCCACCCAACAGTAGTGTTCCGATTCGAATCTTTTCAATCAATCGGTTCACTAAATGATTTGTTCAGTTTGTTGGACTAGCTTAGGGGCTAAGGGACCCTTTTTACAAAACAGTGATGACGCGTTTCAACGGTCATCAGCATCGTGTTTTTATATTTAGATTTTTTGTGTGAAATGTGTGTTTGTATACATATATAATTTTTTTTAAACTTTAAACTCTATACTTTGTATTATATCACCCATGTCTTTTTGAGTGACCGTGAATTCGACATTGATCTCTCTTCTGACTGCTGTTTTACGAAAACACTTTGGTGGAGTTTTTTTGAGCAAATGGGAATGCTAAAGAAATATAATTTACCATTTACTGCTCTCGAAGTTAACCCAACTATGACGACTTCTGCTGCTGAGAAAACCAGAAATATGAAAACGGTCCATTGTCCTTCTTCTTTTACATAAAAAAAATAAGAATGGTGTTATAGGCATAGTAGAACTCCATGTTTTTGGCATATTGATTAGAATTTGTATGACCATTGTTCCTTTTATAAAAGAATGATTACGGTGCTAGTATCAACAAAGTTAAATTTATGCTCATTGTTTAACTAAATATATTTAAAAAAAAATTCTTATATTAATGATGCTGAGACACTGGTTGTTCCTTCTCAACTCGACTACTGTGAATCTCTGTCTGTCAAACACAATAAGCTCAAATATATCCAGATATATAAATATTTATATATACAATTTTGGTTGAAGTACCATCAAGTGGGGAAAAACCACACCATCGTACGTGGTCATGGCATGTTCATTATTGGGGACTCCAAATCCCAGAAGACACTGCGATTGATTTCCAGCTCCACCGTTGCCATAGATACACTCTCAATCCAAGTGACTAGCACAACGCACTGAACGCAGCCAAGTTTGCGAAGGTGAACAAGCACTTCTGAAGCAGGCATTGAAGGTATTTGCTTTATTAATTGTTTACAGATTAATATATTAATAAATATTACGCACAGTTTTGTTTTAACTTGAGAATTAAAACACTTGCACCGGGTTATCTGTCGCGCCCGTTATTATTATTCACAACGGTTGTTTTATTTTTGAACGTTAACTTCTGAGCAAAACTCTGCACATTGGCAACAAAATGGCTGGAAGAACATTTTTTTATTTAACACACGTTTTTGACAATATCTGACCACTGTGGGTCATGATAAAACTGCCACAAAATAGCAGCATTTAAAGGTTTTATAGTCTATATTATAGACGGTTTCAAGAACATAAACGTTACTGGCGCATGCGTGCTTTTGTGGCCCTAACCTAAACAACCTTCCAGTAAACATCCAAATAGAATCAATAACAACAGCGAAGTCATTTCTACAGTAGATTATTTTGTGTAGATTATTTATGTTTTTGATAACAAGCAAAATATGTTCGCTGCGTAAATCAGACGGATTTATTAAAAATGCAGACTCATTCTCTGCCAGCAGGAGGTGCTTTAAGTACGAGAGGTTTCCCCGGTAACGGCTGTAGACACAGCAGCTCTGAGCTTACAAACGCTGCATTACATGCAGGATGATGAAATTTACATTTTCTATTTCCTTAACAGAAATACAGTGATATAAAACCATTCAAGGCCTCGGTTTGATTTCTAAACGCGCATTACGTGGGTGTAACCAAACCGATAAACAAACACTGACCGGAAGTTAACTTTAGTCCGATGAAACCAAATATTGGAAAAGCACAACCGGAAAAGGAAACATGTTGACATTTTAAACCACTGTTTTGGCCAAAAGGAACACATTTTTTAACTAATCTACAAAATTGCCATATAAAAAAAAAAAAAACATGCAAAACCTTTTCAACAAGGGCAAGTGTCATAATGTTTCATTTAATGAATGCTCTCTTTTTAGTTGGTCTGTTGTGAGCGATGGATGGATGCTTGGTCCGTCTCCATAAGGTCCACTTCAAGAGTGATTTGAGTGCTCAACCCATCATCATCAACTTCCACGAACTCTTCCTAACCAGATATGCTCCTACAATTCTGCCTATGGTTAACACACATTTCTTTCTTATTTTGGATTCATATTCTTACCATATTACTAAATTAAAGTCACACTAGTAGTCCAATACAAAATTTAATTTCTGTACAGGTAGTCACTTATAATTGGGTGGGTAGTTAAGTAATCAACTGTTGTAGATTAACCTTCTGGGGACTGCATGTGGGCTGAGATGGGAAATATTGTTCTAAAGATTACAAGCTTCCCACCAGACAATGCAAATAGCAATGCAGTGCTATTTTGGATTTGGAAAGGCAAAATACATCTCTGGGGAGGTTTGGTTCATATCCAAAAACATAAGAGCTTTGCAAAATATACACTAGCATATCACAGCAAACATACTTCATGAACCCTAAATCTTTTTCTGAAGCCCAGTAAGTCACAACTTGATACCTGAAAAGCCTTCTAATACAAATACAATAAAAAAATCGAAACATTTACAATGTTTGTTTGTAATATACTGTATACTGTGGTGTGAAAAACTACAGTATTTGCCCCCTTCCTGATTTCTTATTCTTTTGCGTGTTTGTCACACAAAATGTTTCTGATCATCAAACACATTTAACTATTAGTCAAAGATAATTAAACACAAAATGCAGTTTTTAAATTATGTTTTTTATTATTTATGGTGAAAAAAAAATCCAAACCTACATGGCCCTGTGTGAAAAAGTAATTGCCCCCTGAACCTAATAACTGGTTGGGCCACCCTTAGCAGCAATAACTTCAATCAAGCGTTTGTGATAACTTGCATTGAGTCTTTTACAGCGCTCTGGAGGAATTTTGGCCCACTCATCTTTGCAGAATTGTTGTAATTCAGCTTTATTTGAGGGTTTTCTAGCATGATCCGCCTTTTTAAGGTCATGCCACAGCATCTCAATAGGATTCAGGTCAGGACTTTGACTTGGCCACTCCAAAGTCTTCATTTTGTTTTTCTTCAGCCAGTCAGAGGTGGATTTGCTGGTGTGTTTTGGGTCATTGTCCTGCTGCAGCACCCAAGATCGCTTCAGCTTGAGTTGCCGAACAGATGGCCGGACATTCTCCTTCAGGATTTTTTGGTAGACAGTAGAATTCATGGTTCCATCTATCACAGCAAGCCTTCCAGGTCCTGAAGCAGCAAAACAACCCCACACCATCACGCTATCACCACCATATTTTACTGTTGGTATCATACCAATGGTATGTTTTCTGAAATGCTTTGTTACTTTTACGCCAGATGTAATGGGACACGTGCCTTCCAAAAAGTTAAACTTTTGTCTCGTCAGTCCACAAGGTATTTTCCCAAAAGTATTGGCATTCATTGAGATTTTTTTTAGAAAAATTGAGATGCGCCTTAATGTTTTTTTTTTTGCTTAACAAAGGTTTGCGTCTTGGAAATCTGCCATGCAGGCCGTTTTTGCCCAGTCTCTTTCTTATGGTGGAGTCGTGAACACTGACCTTAATTGAGGCAAGTGAGGCCTGCAGTTCTTTAGATGTTGTCCTCGGGTCTTTTGAGACCTCTCTGATAAGTTGTCTTTGCACTCTTGGGTAATTTTGGTCTGCCGGCCACTCCTGGGAAGGTTCACCACTCTTCCATGTTTTTGCCATTTGTGGATAATGGCTCTCACTGTGGTTCGCTGGAGTCCCTAAGCTTTAGAAATGGCTTTATAACCTTTACCAGACTGATAGATCTCAATTACTTTTGTTCTCATTTGTTCCTGAATTTCTTTGGATCTTGGCAAGCTTTTGAGGTGCTTTTGGTCTAGTTCTCTGTGCCAGGCCTGGGGGTGGCTACAGAAATTGAACTCAGGTATGATAAACCACAGTTAAGTTATTTTTTAACATGGGAGGCAATTACTTTTTCACACAGGGCCATGTAGATTTTTGATGAGTTTTTTTCTCCCTTAATAACGTAAACCTTCATTTAAAAACAGAATTTTGTGTTTAATTATTATATCTTTGACTAATAGTTAAATGTTTTTGATGATCAGAAACATTTAAGTGTGACAAACATGCAAAAGAATAAGAAATCAAGAAGGGGGCAAATAGTTTTTCACAGCACTGTATATATATATATATATATATATATATACATATTAAATATTTATTGAAATATCAATGTGTATTTCCATTAGAATGTATGATCGCCACTCTCGCCTAATCTGCCACTGCATTTATTTTTCACTGAGATTGTTGTTGCAATACATTCTGGGATTGCCATCACCACCAAGGATGTATACAATAGAATTTAAGCGAAAAAAGGTATCCTAGTAGGCAATATAATTAAGTTGCGTGCCTTTTGGAAAGCCTTTGCGTCAGAAATGTACCTTCAAATGCTTCTTCCGTAGGCAGCTGACTTGGTTTAGGAACAGCATAAATATGCCAAATTGCCTCATACACGCCTATACACTTACACCCACCCACCCACCCACACTCTAATTCATTTCAATCCCACTTAGCCTCTTTTATTATCTTGCTTGCTTTTCCTTCATTGATGTTTATTGATCATTGAGTGCTGCATTCCACTTCCTTTCCGCATATTAACTCCTCCTTGTTTTTGAAATATTATATGAGCTTTTATTGCTCTTACTCCACAAAATATGAAATAATAGAGCCAGCACGATCAGGAATATAGGTCACGTTTCAGCCTCCTCTCGTGTTGTCCAGGAACTCCCAGTCTTAATTGAATGGATTTTTTTCCCAGCCAGAGCTTTGCAAACATTGGTGTGGGGGGTGGGCATCACGATGCAGACAGTCATCCTTCAGCACTGGTTTGCACCAGATCTATGAGTGTTCTTGAGTCTTCTGCTCTTTTCTACATTACCTGAGGCAGATGTTCTGATTTCTTGTGCTTTGATGACATGCATATATTTGTGTGAGCATGTATGAATATGTAGATTGTCTTGATCTTGCAGATAAAGAATGAGGATGTTCTGCGGGTTGTGGTGGCTCTGTTGGACACGTCCTTGCCCGATATCGGCCCCAGAGATGTGCATGAAACAGTAAATAACCCTGGGATGCATACTATTATTTTGTCACAAGACCATGTAGGTATGTATTTCACCTTGGTTGGGCAATAGAGCGTAAATTATGCTAGTGATAGAAAAATCCTACACGATTCCATGTGTTGAATGAGTGTTGGCCTAAGGCTGTTTTATGCTGATTTCTCTTTGCAGATGTTTTAGAGGACTATAGAAGGAGAGCTTCCCAAAAGGGGACAGATTTGAGCCCAGTACTCTGTAAAACAAGAGTGGAAGGTGATTCCACACACGACCTGCTGGCTGAGCTGTATAGCGACTCTGAAGAGAACACAGAGGAAACCTCAGAGGAGATAACAGCAACGGAGACAAGGTTCCCATTTTTAATAAGTAATTCTAATAGTGTGGTCACATTGTTCTGCAAATTTTCGTTGGCAAAATCCAGTTTTGAATCAACGTAAATGCGAAATTTCAAAACACTGTGAAAGATTTCCCCACACAGGTTTGTGAGTTAGGTTTTTGTGAGTGCGTTATATTTCACTACAATGTTGACAGTAGACAATTAACCAGCAACATTTTGCTAATGTGGCTGTCCCTTATCGTCAACTTCAAGTGGCAGTTAATCAAAAACTAAAAATTTGTCAGCACTTTTAACCCTTTTTTGTCCTTTTGGCAGGATGTCTGAGCTGCTCTTTCCATTACATTCTTAAAAATAAAGATTCAAAACATTAATTTTAGCAGCGAAGCCATAGAAGAACTATTTTGGGTTCCCCATAGAACCTTTGAGTAAACAGTTCTTCAAAGAACTATTATTTTCTTCTTAGTATGAAGAACTTTTTTTCTCTTTTTCCCAATAATGAACTGTTTATGAAATAGAATGTTTCTGTGGATGCTAAACGTTCTTCATGGAACCCAGAAAGCTAAAACTAATCATTATTTTTAAGTTAATGCTGATTTGTACTGTTATGATACAGGTATCATAAAAAATGACCTTTGTATGAGAAACTGACTAAATACGAAGGCATTCAATAAGTCTTGAGATTGAGAATTAATGAGAGTGAATATGACGTGACTCGGCACAAATCGTTCGTTGATTCTGTTAAAGATAATGGGATTACAAGAGCTTTTTTCCAGATCCTCTCTGGTGAACTGTTTGCCAAGCGTTCCTCGTTACAACTCTATCTCTACTCCTGTAGGCATAGATCTGGAAAGAAGTGAATTTTTATATATTTATTTATTACAATTTTGAAGGACATTTAACAGAGATCTTCGTGACCTTATTATAGTCAATAACAGTGAAAAATGTCAGCATGCATGTATGTTTCTATGCAAACACAACTCTGTTTTACCATTTTATGGACAATTGTATCCTATTATGGTGACTTAGTGGGATAATATGACAAAATATTGTGGCAAATTAGATAGATTTATACAAAATTTCTGCCCAGATTCACAAAAAGAATATACATTCCCTGACAAAAGTCTTGTAGCCTATCCAAGTTATAGGGACAGCAAATAATAACTTGACTTTTAGTTGATGATTTGGATTTAGAAGTGGCTTGTATGAAAGACAAAGGCCTCTAGATTATGCTTATTTTACCTAAATAAAATCTAATCATTCCTTGATTTTTAGTTATTTGATTAGGACAGAAAGGTTCAACTTTGCTTAGACAAAAGTCTTGTCACATCTTTAACGGATTCAACCAATCACAGATTAGATGGACTGTGGAAAAGTGGCAGAAGGTTGATATTTCAGATGAATCTTCTATTGAACTGTATCCCAATCGTCGCAAATACTACAGAAGGCCTATTGGAACCCTCTTAGACCCAAGATTTACACAGAAAACGGTCAAGTTTGGTGGAGGAAAAATCATGGTTTGGGGTTACATTCAGTATGGGGGTGTGCGAGAGATATGCAGAGTGGATGGCAACATCAACAGCCTGAGCTATCAAGACATTTTTACTGCCAGTTACATTCCAAACCATAGGAGAGGGCAAATTCTTCAGCAGGATGGCGCTCCTTCTCATACTTCAGCCTCCACATCAAAGTTCCTGAAAGCAAAGAAGGAAGCACATTGGTTGGTTCTGTCTTGTGTTCCCCTCTGTCTAGCTTAAAAGAAGCCCTCACCCTATCCCATATGCTGATTATTCCAAAGCCATACCCCTGTTCTTGTGTCTTCCTTGTTTCATTCTGTTATGACCTTGGACTGTTTTCCAGCTTTTTTTTATTTTTATTGTTTGCCGCCTGCCCTGACACTCACTTTGTCAGTCCCTTCGTAACACATTGCAGAGACGTATACAGTAGATGCGGTCTTCCAAGCTCAAATAAGTCATACACAATATTAATTCTTTTTCCACTGCACCATGACTTTATGTTTTGTACTGTACATTATTTCTGTTAAGTGACAAGACTTTTTGTCTTAGCAAAGTCTGACCTTTCTGTCCTAATAAATAATTAAAATAAGCATAATCTAGAGGCCTTTGCCTTTCATATAAACCACTTCTGATTCCAAATCATCAACTAGAAGTCATGTTATTTGTTGCTCCTACAACTTAGGCGACAAGACTTTTGTTAGGGAGTGTATATTTGTATTATCCTGAATGTACAGTTGTGTGAATGCAGTCATAGTTTTCCAATGTTGTCAGAGCCTTACCACACATTGGGCTTTGGTGCTCATTTGGGAGATGGTGGTTCAAACCTATCCTAATTCCATTTTCTCTTGTCTCTTTTTATAGATTCTATTCAAGTGTTCTCTTTACTGTTCTATAAAAAAAAATTAAAAAAAATGTTTGTTCTCTGCTCTCCATAGTTGGTCTTGGAAGCAATTCTGTGAAGGCCTCCAGGAGTTTGTAGACGTAGCGAGGGATAGGAAAGAAAAAAGAGCAGTACATCGAGAGGACAGAAAGATTCCACCATCTGCCGTAGGAGTTGAATCTCTGATTGTGGCTGCTGCTTGCTACGAACTCAAGATACTGTAAGCAAAGCGCAAGCACTGTCTCTGATTCAATCAAACAGCTGGGAAAAGCCATATAATACTATTTTGTGAAATAAAACACTAATGCTTTAAAGCAAGATAGTTTTCTTCTGTTAATATCTCATAACATCATCTAGAACTGCAGTAAGTCTTTGTCAATTGCATTTTCTAGTCATTTTTGCAATAAAGAGGAAGTTACACAGACATAATATGGATATTGCTAAATGTAAAGTATTAGATAAACTTCTTGTTTGTTGCATTTTACAAAGCATACAAAGCAGCACACGCTTTCTGACTGCAAGAAATTTCATACACATCACACACACGCAGAATCATCTTCTGGTGTACCTACACGTTACATGTCCAAATCAAACTGTCCAGCTCTAAGAACAAGCGCCTGACTGTCCCTCCCATAGCCTCAGCCTGCATTTCAGTTCTTTATGAGTAGATGCCGTGCAGGATTTCTAAAAAAGACTTTATTTATATCATCAAATTGAAACAAGCCTTGTCATTATGAGATCCCACTGAACGGTGTTGCTCCACCCTGAGTCTATTTCCAGTCCAGAGGGGCTGAAGAGTGGAGAAACCTGCCCTGCCCTGCAGGCTGTGGGGTGTTATTACCAGTCAATGAGAGACTATGGCTTCCTCTCTCTTCTTTCCCTCTTCTGCACTATATTTGTGCCAATTGCTTCCACATGGCATGTGGTTTAGTTTAACCTCAAGCGTCTGCCACACACACATGCTCACTAGTACTGTCTCATTTTGAGAGTTAAAATGGATGTTTCTCAGAAACGTAATGTGAATTATATTAAGACATAATCTGATTTAATAATAACTATGATTTTGAGTCTTCTGACTTTTTTTGTTAATTGTAGGTCCACCGGAGATGTGGTGCTTCGGCTGTCTCTTTTGGCTATTAAGAAACGCTACCAGCACCTTGGGATTGGCAGCTACATCATGGAGGTAGACACATTTTGGACCATCTAAATGCTCATGTACATGTTCTACAATGCAAATGGCATCTGTGCCACTGTGTCTTTACAAATAACTTAATGAACAAAGCCTTGCAGCTTGTATTTTGCATAGACACTGCCCTCATTTATTTGTAAATACTTGTTTTCCTTGTATTTTGTTTGTTTCAGCTTTTGAAGACTCAATCTGTTGTAGGGAAATACGACACACTTGTTGCCCACGCTGATACTGATGCAATAGGTTTCTTCAAAATCCACGGGCTCACGGATGACCCTCTGTTCAACGACCAGTTCAAGTACAGATATTGCATCTTATGCTAAAATGTTTATATTTATAACAATAATTGTCTATGTACAACTATCTAATGCACATTGCACAAAAGGTGCAATAAAAGGCCAAAGCGCTGATTATATTTTAACCTTTATAAAAAAGAAAAAAGCTGAACATTAAACAGCTGGCTCTATCTGTGCCACAGTGAGACCAGTGTGCCTCTGTTGACAGCAAATATGAAGCAGGAGTTTCTTTTTCTTATTATTGTTTAAAAAACAGTGCCATCTATAGGCTAGGTGGTATATGACTGTGGTAGCATTTAGAGATTTAGAAATTGAAAAGGTTACGTTTTATTAACTGTTAGAGATGTAAATCTATCAAAATTGCAATTCACCTCAGAAATGTTCTGTAGTTAATGCATTTATTTCATTTCAAGAATAATTGTACAAATATTTAAATATTCATAAATAGTTATTAGGCACTTAAAAATGATACAATACTGGTAATATAATCAAAACGGTAATTCAGCATTGATTAAGCAGTCATTTGTTTTTTTTGTGTTTTGATGGTACTCTATCTAACCTTAACTTGAATTTTTGTTTTGGTATATTATACAGAGAGCTGAACGATGAATGGACCAATACTATTCTTATGAGCTACCTGCCACCCTTTACTACAGGTGAGGCATTCACACACACATACACACTCATTAACATACATTTGCAAGTTCATGTTGTCTTTATACACATGTTCTCTTTAGACCTAGAAATGAGAAATCCCGATTTCTCCCTGAGTTTACAAGACGTGGAGATGGACCTGGATGTGGCGTGAGTTAATAGTCATTGTATAATCCATTTGCTAGTGTGTTGGTGGTTAGTTACTAAATTTGTCCTAACCTAATATGAGCTATTATCTTTGCAAGCACCACTAAAAATAATCTAAAGCATATTGAACAACATCTGATAACCAGGTTAACTTAAACTCTGCGGACCCGCAGAAAAATTCAAATTTTTAACCCTTTGCATGCACCAATAACCCCATATGGTAGCATTTGAAAGCTTAGAATCTCTATTTTATGCAGATATGAATCACTTTCTATAGTTACTTTACTGTAACAAAGTTATTTACGTGTTAATTACACTACCCCCACTAGAAAGTCGCAGGCTCTCTTTGCATATCAGCAACAGGTAATGAATGTGAAGAAACTACTAGAAGAGGTCAAAATCTTACGAACACAGGTAATATCACATTGTTTTAACATGCCCTTACTAATCGACAGCTGCAATTGAGTGCAATATAATCATGCGGACTCTGAGTTTTGTGTGTATGTGTACATATTCACGTGCTTCCATGGTGACTGGCTTTTCAGCTAGATCTACAACGTGAGGAAGTGGACCACCTCAACTCCAAGCTGCAACAAGAAAAACAAAAGCGCCACGATATAGGTATGTTTGTACAGGTGCAATTTTGTTATCAAATCATACCCTATTTCTTTCTAATTTAATCTTTTTCACTTCCCTATTCCTTTAAATTACCATGAATTGTAAATATAAGTTACAGATCAATTGAATCACTGAAAAATATGTTTAATGTATGTCCTATTTTTTTATTCATATTTACATATTTACTCTTTAGAAAAGAAGTTCTTGATGTACAGGCTGAAGAACGCAAAAGAACTGTTAGATAATATTGCCTCAGACCAAGGTCAGTTGTTTTTTTTCCTCTGATACCCTCCAATCTTTTCTGACTTGGAACAGTTGTTCTGAAATACTTGTGTGCTCATATAATGGTTACTCACAAAATCCCTGCCTGTCATATTTACTTAGCAACAATGATATTCTTTTGAAGCACCTGACCAGTAACAAGCTCAGACTGACCTTTGCTCGCATCTCCAATTATAAGAGCCACTTGTCTTCTAGCCTGTGACTCATAGAGCTGTGTGGTGAGTTATAATGTCTCATAAAGCACTACTGGCTCCATAGTGAGGGACGAAGAAAAACCCATAAGATCGATCCTGTCTATAAAATCTAAATTAAAGAGAGGCACAGTAATGTGTGCAATAAATACAATGTATGAAGAGGTCCAGTCTTCTCCAGTTAAACTAAAGAGACTTTTATTGGAGTTATAAGCCACTTTAGACTTCTTACTTAAACATTCTTACGCAAGGTAGACAAAGCAAATACTGCCTATTGTACCACAGATTCAAATATGACTGTTATGCCTTTTGTTAAAAGTTGTCAGGTTAATATATTTAAGTTCATGATTACAAGGTAAAATAACAAATAACTTA
>JAUMHG010000079.1:5907365-5939661 GCA_032359395.1 Enteromius anoplus
TTTGTGTTCTTTGTTTTATTAAAACCAGTTGATTCTAGTTCTGCCTCCGTGTCCTGCCTGCCGTGCCCGTGTCTGATGGAGGGAAGCGAGAGCGCGAGCTCTCACAGCGCGCCGAATGTGACAATTTTAAATGTAAAGAAATATTGAATTATTGTATTTGAAAAGTATTTTATAAGCAAAATTTTAAGTGCACATATTATGGATTATGAAAGGTTTATATTTTGGTTTTGTGAACAGGTTGACATCCATGCAAGGTCAAAAAACACTTTTATTGCCCTATATAATATGCATTTATTTTTACCTCACTTTGCTGAACTACTACCAAATGATTTATTTCTCCAAGCCCCTCCTTTGTGTTACGCTAAAGCCCCGTTCACACCACACACGACACTACGCAGTGACAGAGTGACGCAATCCCATTCATTTCAATGGAGAGCTGGCGATTTCCGGCAAAAACAGCGACAGCGGCTGTAAGTGTACGTTGGCGACCGGATGTGGGCGTGTCCAGTGACGCGACAAAGTTCAGAAACTCTCAACTTTATGCAAATTAAGAAACTTTATGCAAATTAAGAGCGACTTTCGGGAGCGACAGCCAATAGGAAAGAAGTCGATAGTGATCACGTGCTCATTCTCCTTTCAGCTCCAGCAGTGATGACCGCGTTTGCATTTTTTGCCATAGATGAACGCACGCAATGGAAAAAAGTACTGTTTCTGATTCATTTTTGTTTGTATGCATGGACTCGGTGTATATTTATATTATGTTTAGTCATGTGCCTCCAAAATGTTTGTATTTAGCGGCAAGAAACCCAATCGCTGTCAGCAATGACGTTACTAAGAAACCAGTAATGAGAACGCCCGCTAGTGACCTCATCGCCAGCCTCTAGTGACATGCAGCAACAGAAGTCCCTGCTAGTGTGAACGGGGCATAATTCTGCAGAGATTTTGCTTAAAGCAGTGAATTTTAACGCTCCAACAGTGGCATCTAGTGGCAAAGAATTAATTTGCATTTTCAATCTGACCAACATGAAAATTATGTGTTGTTTTTTTTGTGTTTTGTTTGTGGGTGAGCAATATGCTATTGCCATATGCTATCGACGTGAAATGGCTTGGTATTCGGAGTCAACTCTACTGAGGGGCAGTCGTGGGCTAATGGATAGGGAGTTGGGCTTGTAACCCAAAGGTCGTGGGTTAGAGTCCCAGGTCCAGAAGGGATTGTGGGTGGGGTTAGTGAATAACCAGCACTCTCTCCACCTTCAATACCACGACTGAGGTGAGACCCTTCAGCAAGGCACTGTTCCCCCAACTGCTCCCAGGGCGCCGCAGCACTGGCTGCCCACTGTTCTGTGTGAGTGTGTGTGTGTCTGACTGACTTGGATGGGTTTTTTTGGGGGGGGGGGTTTTGCATCTTTTCAGAGATAATAACTTTATACTTGGAGCACTTTTAGATTTAAAACTTTGCAAGATGCTTCCATTCAGAGTTTCATAAAGTTGTTTTACAAACTGCTTGAAAGGTCATTTTTCAAAAATTCATAATAGGGGCACTTTACATTGAAAAAAAATCATATTAGGTTTTATTAATAGTATAAATAAATACCTTAATAACTTCTTTAGCACTGATATTACCACATACCTTTATACCTGTATTTTGGGTTTTGCTAAAATATGTTCTTTTTTAGTATGGCTGTCTGGAACATTATATTGAACAAGCAGACTGTTTTGTCAAATCTGATGTATAATGTTGCATTTTTCATGGTATTAGGTAACTGTATTGCGCTAGCAAACACCTATTTAATTATCTGTTCTCCATCACAATTAAAACCTCTCACTTGATGAGCATGAGGCTTACAAATCCTATCATCTTCAGCCCCTCCGCTGTTTGGATTTCTCACCGTTTTATGCAAAGACATCTTTCTGTGATTTACTAGTGCTATTTCTGTGAGAGGTGTGAAGAGATGATGCCAACCGTGAGACAGCGACAAAACTGAGGTGATAAAGTTCTCATACCTCAACTTTTATCCAAGTAGTTTACATTCGTGCACATAGAAACATATATTACAAATTTAATAGGTCGGATGGCACGTTGACATGCTGTTAAACTACCAGTTCTAACCAACAGGCTGGCACTAGTGCTCTGAATAGTATATTGATTGAAACTCAGGAGGTCATAGCAGCGCCTCCATGTTTTTCAGTCTCTCACGCTCTCTCGTTAACTTTAATTGTTAGCACATTCCTCTCTCTAGCCAAGACAAACAATACAGCTTTAATCATCAAATGGAAAAAAGGAATAATGAGACTGTCAGTCACACCTTTTTAAATCCGACATGGCTTAAAATCTGGCTGTTCAAATATATATCTTAAGTCAATATAAAAATTGCACAAGGAAGAGTCACAATACCTTCCAGTCTCCTTCTGCCACAAAGGTCTCACAGTTTTCCTGCAGGAACACAAAAGGTCAGGCTCATCAAAGCCAAAGCATTCATTTTAATGTGCTATCACAATAAAATAAGCAGCAACTGGAGCAACACTCTGCAAGGTCCCGCCAGCGAGGAAAGAGTTTCTGTGATGGAAAACTTTACTTGAGCATTTGTTCCTAGAACACTTTCTGTTTTAGTCTAGGGTGTAAAATGTACTGAGAAATTATACTTATGTTAAAGTACATATGTCAACAACATTTAGAGTGAAAGCAAAATGTTTCTCAAATTCAATTTAGAAGCAAATTTTTAAATGAAATGGAAATTGACTGCATTTTTTAAGAGGAGACTGTAAAGTGGAATCACGATGGCCAGTGATATAACTCCTTTTAAGGAGTTATTTAAAGTTTTTTTTTTTTTTTTTTTTGTACAGCTTATTATTTTACACTGAATAAACATAGCCCAAAATAATACCACATACAATAATAAAGTAGAATTACTCAAGTACTTTACACCCCTGGTTGTTGTTTTCACTAGGCATGATTGGTTAGTATGTGGGTGGCTTAGCTGGCTTCAGATCAGCAGCTATTTGTGGAAAGATAAAATGTGCAAGCTGAGCTTGCTTCAGTGCTGATATGAGGCCCGTTTAAACTCCATTATACATTTAAGTATAATGGTTAGCATTTTGATGGCCTGAGCTGGTCCAACACGAGTATTAATGAGGAAAGACACTGTTAAGACACAATGTTCTATGGAAAACAAAAAGGTGAAATGAGTACAAAACAGTTGTAAAAGAACAGCTTGAGAACAGGACAACATCGCCTTGCCAGACAACTGTATCATAATACAGTCACCATAGGAATAGCATCAAAATCCTTCTCATTCTTCTGAAAAGGCAAGGAAATATGAGTTAGCACACTCTACGTAAGAATAAATTAAAGCATCCATTTTTGAAAAGCAAGCATCACTTATAATGTGATTCTTGCGCAGATTGGCAGAAGCAGGAAGAAACCCACACACCTAAAGAAAGAGGTTAGTGCATGCAGTTATAGCTGTTGGCAGCAGAGAAGCAAAAGCTGTTTTATTGTCGGACCAGCAGGTGTCACTCCTTTTCAGGACTCAAAATCTAATGCAGTACCTCGAGAGTGCAAAAGGGGGCAGCCTTATGGGTAAATAACAGTGTGCCGTTTTCTTCTTGAGGAACTGAAACTTATGACATTGTAGTATATAAAGCTTTGTTCACACGGTGCATAAAACTGTGCATTTGTGTTTCAAATCTCATCTGAAGCAATCCCATTTTGCATCCATAGTCAGAATCTAGCATATCTACTGTAGATGGGTTGCCATTGTAATGATATAGGTGTTAGCACAATACTAGACAAGAGACTGTGTGAAGAGAACTGGATTTTGCCTCTGCTCATGTCCTCATTTTCTCTTGTTCACTTTATAAATGCCATATGTTAACAAAATTGATTGTTGCAATAAATATCCAACGAAAACCTTTTTTGGAGGGTTAGTTCACCCAAAAATGAAAATTCTGTCTAATTACTTACTCTTATATTTTTGATGAAATCCGAGAGCTTTCTGACTTTACATAGACAGCAATGCAACTACCATGTTGAAGGCCCAGAAAGTTACTAAGGATATTGCTAAAGTAGTCCATGTGACATCATAATTTTACGAAGCTGTGAATTTTTTTTTTTTTTGCTAAAATATCTTCCTTACAACCTTTCTAGGCCTTAAACTTCTCAGTTGTGTTGCTGTCTATGCAGGGTCAGAAAGCTCTCACATTTCATAAAAAATATTTTTATTCGTGTTTGTAGATAAACAAAGTTTTGGGATGACATGTAATTAATGAAATAACTTTACATTTTGGGTGAACTCTCCCTTCAATGAGTCTGTGAAAATGAATCTGTATAAATCAGATTTCATGTGGGTTATGAAGCCCATATTACAAATTACACTGATTAACTTAAAAATGTAATATTTTTAAAAAGACAAAGTTAAAGACAAATCTTTGACTTGATGTTGATGTTTGTTTTTTAATACTACTATAATGTGCAAAGCCATTAGCTGAAAATAGTATATATATATTATTATATAATCATTGTTTAAAATTGTGCGAATTAGCAGAGTGTTTGAATATAAACATTGTGGCATTAAGAGCATTTCAATGTGTGCACACATTGCAATTTAAAAACTGTAATTTCCCCCAAAAAAGAATGTGAAGCATGTGAAAATGTGAATGTTTTTTGTTTTTTGTTTTGGTACAGACTTGTGGAGAAAAAAAAAAAATCAGGCCTTGAAACAGAACTGCATCTACGGTAACAAAAGACTTGAGAGAAATTAGTATCTTTTAGTTGGACATGGACGTGCTCGGTGTGGTAATCAGCCTACCGGGAAGTACCCGCTGGTCCGACGGCGCGTCAGGCCGAGCCAGTGTTGGGCGATGGCATGCCAGCGTTTTTGGGGGCGAGCCGTGAGGGGGGAGGGTGTAGCACAGGGCAGCGCGTGCACACACTGTCCTTTAGCCTGCCACGTTACACACAGACACAAACACTAGTTACAGCAAACTACAGCGGATAGTGCCCTCTACAGGACCGGAGGACAATGCTTTGGTGTTGGAGGTGAGAAGCTGAAGAAAAAAATTATGATATGCATGAATGGTACATAAGCGATTTGTGGGGAAATAAGCAGCAGACACAATATCCACTCAACAAGCTGAATGAATGAGTTGCCTTGACTTCCAATAATTTTTAATTAATGTGATTGTTTATATTTTTATGGATTACACTTTGCAGTTTTAAATCTGTAGATTGTTTATACTGCAAAAAAAACATTTTTAATTTCCAATTCATGACATCAACTGTGAACATATAGAACTTTATTGTTACGTGTTATAAGAATTTATAAAATTGGCCTAGAAAATTTAAATCTTTACACTTACAAATAATACATTTTAGTGATTGTCGACATTGATTTAATCAGATAAGGATTACCATAAAATTACCGTAGGATGCATCATTAATCACTGGATATCCAGTGTACTAGTATCACTCAAATGTAAGCACTTTTTTAAAAAAAAGCAAAAAAGTAGTTCACCCCTTGATGTCCAGTGTCCTGAATTTTTAACTGATATTTTAAAGACCTTTTTTTTACTAACATTAAAGGCATATCATGCTTTTCATTTCACATTAGCTTAAAACAGACGTGTGGATTAAGATGAAATGTGGTATTTGGTGAGCATAGATAAATCCTTTATCATGCACACACACACACACATCCAAATCTTTGTTCTCTTGCCTAAAAACAAGGTGCCGTTTTTAACTGGTCTACTATATTTAGCTATGCAAACACACTCACCATCTCTGTTTCCTGTCCCCTGGATTCTGGCAGTAGCGGTTTCTCTTCAGTGAACTGCTGATCCTTCATGCCAGCCATCCTGGAGAGCAACCTGCAATCACCATGGCAACACACACACCTGAGATTAACAAGGCTATCCAACAGCAAATCTAATCAAATACGCCTGGTGCACCAATATTGAAATATTACCTACAACACTCAAACCTTGTGTACAGTCCCTGCTGGAAAAAAAAATCTAATCATACCAGCTTAAAGACCCAATGATTTCAAAACTGTAGTTCCTCATGATATCTACATTGTAGTTTTGTCACTTTTATTCCGTGTCTGTTAGCTTTGAGTTCATCTACTTTATGTTATAGAGTATTTGACTGAATTAATCAGATACCTTCATTTAAACTGGGCAGATTTTCTCTAGCCAAAAAGAGATCACAAATGTTGATGACTCATCCTGCACTGCAAATGTTCATCCAATCAGATGTTTTCTAGAATACAAAAGTTCTTCCCCCTTACACCACCTGCAACAAATTAACAAGTGCGTATTCTAATGGCAGATATAACCTCTTCAGTATGTCCTTCCCAAACTTCTTGTTTTAGTAAGACATAAGTAACAGCTGCGCTTTAAAACAATTTCCCAGGGGTCTTTAAGGTGGTAACACTGGTCAAGCTGTGGAACATACAGGAGCTAAGCCGGTGGGAACTAGGTAAAAATGAGCTAACCATGGTTGTGTCTCTTTCCACTCCCTAGTTCGGTATGGAAATAATCTGTATATCATAAACACAATTTCAGGCACCAGCAAGGACCTCGATCCAATAAACATTAGGATACTAATGACTCAATTACATGCAACATGATTATGAGATCATGCATTTAACATATCAGCAACATCAATGGTCTGATGACTTGGACTGAAGAAGACAACATTT
The DNA here is from genome assembly GCA_032359395.1 of Enteromius anoplus. Classification (NCBI taxonomy): domain Eukaryota; kingdom Metazoa; phylum Chordata; class Actinopteri; order Cypriniformes; family Cyprinidae; genus Enteromius; species Enteromius anoplus. The sequence goes on from JAUMHG010000079.1 coordinate 5,914,064, forward strand.
TCATATACTGAGCAGATTATGCTTTTATTCATCACACACTGGAATGTCTTATGGTGTGTGCACACCTAAAGCGAAGCTTATATTCGTGCCATGTTATGGCACAAGATTACGCACGGAACTTGTGCAAAAAGTGTCGTAAAGTGACTAAAAAAGGGTACCTTGATCTTCAAAAAATGACACGAAAGGGTTTTGATCAAGCGTCAAAATGTGACGAGTTGGAGTGAGACTGTATTGATCGAACTGACTTCCTATGTAATCTACTCGCAAGAAGTATTACATTTGCTTTTGGTGTGCACTCACCATAAGGAATGACTGGTTACTTGAGCAGTGTACTAAACACTGAACCCCGGGAGCAGATTGAGACACACCCCGTGTAAACCCAGCTGCCATCATAAGTTGGTTTTAACTACATTTTATCAGCAGGCGTGCTAATATGGCTCCAAATAATTTTAAACTACATGTAGTTATGGGGTTTCGCGGACTTAAAATGAGGTGGCATTGTGAACATGGCTTGAATGTTGTTTGGTGGTTAGGTTCAAGATGACACAGAAAGCCACAGACTTGTCAGTCTCCAGGAACACATGGCCAATTGTGACATTAGCTCTCAGGCTGTCTGAAGGTATCTGTTGATGGATGACACAATGTACTTTTCCATTAGGTTCTTATAAAACTCCAGCTGTGCAGCTGAAGGTTGTCGACTCATGGGAGCTCTGTCAGTGTCAACTGATATTTCGATAACATGATGCTAAGCTAACAAACACCTCCACGGCCTACTGCTAACTTTATTAGACTCTGATAGTTCTGCAAACACATGTCTATGTAGATCAGGTTTATGGAGCATGATGTTATTTGCAACTTTGGTAGAAATATTGCTAGCATAATTGTTTAGGCTGTGCAACAGGCGTTAGCATGTTTTACTAAAATCTAACGTTCCTGCCATCCAAGTGCTGTGAAAATGAGTAAACATAGACATGAATGAGAAATATAAAACAACAACTTCATCAAATATTAGTGAGATTGTTGCCACTTTTACTCAAGAGACGACAGAACACTTTGATATATCATTCCCATGGAAGAGCACAGTAACAGCGTTTAAATCAGAACACTTCAAGTCAACCGAAAAGTCATTCCACTCTTATTTCCTGTCAGTGCCAAGAGCTGCATGAATCTGGAATCATGGGCAGTGTAAATCAAACCCTCAGATGTGAACGGATAGAATGATTCAGAGCCCTGCAGGGAATGATTATTTTGGTTGCATAACACCTCCTATTAGGTGATTATAACAAGGTCTAGACATGACCACAATACTCTCAATTGGCCTCTCTTTCTCCCTCCCGTTCCTCTCTGTCACGATCTCTCCGTTGATGTATCGCGCCTTCCCACCTCCCGCACATGTTCTGACCTTTCTCGGATCATTATTATAATCGTTAGTGCTGTTTTGCTACACCATAATAGAGTAACATTTTTACTCTTTCTAAACCGAACGTGAGTGGTGCTTGCCAGTGCTTCCACACGGCCATAATTGCTATGTAGTGTTCTGGGTGTTTTCTAGCTTGTTGACTAGCCCAAGTCAACTGAATCCAGCGTAGGTTTCTATGAATATCTGGTCACTAGAAAGCTTATAAGCTAGCTCTAGTAGCTTATAAAGGTAATACTACACCTCTCCACAACAAGCTACAGAATGTAAGGCAGGAGTAACATGCCAAAGTAAAATACTGAGGACTATGGGTTTGTTCATATCTCTGAATATCTAAAGTATGAGCAACAGTAATAACAACCTCAGCATGCACCAATAACTTTTTGTGTTTGGATTGTGTGGGTAAAGATAATTTTGATCCATCATATTTAAAGGTGTATATATAACAGCTAATTCATGATCCTATACTAAAATTACAGCATAAAGAACAAATAAATACTTTCATGTCAAATATCAACCTGTAACCCTTCTTGTTCGCAGAGATTTATTTTTGTGGGTTCTGTACCCCGTCAGTGTTGCCATGGTAACCTCTAGTAATGCCAGTAGATGCCCCTGCAGTCTTCAGGGAGTTGGATAACCTTTATCTTTCCTTCTTTATCCTTTTCGACAGCATCGCTGCTGGTTATTACCGCAGTACTAGAAAAACAGATGGTTTGAATTTGCCAAGATAATGTGGTAACTCTTAGACATGTTGAACCTAAATAAAGTTCATTTATTGAGCAGACGACATCAGCCAGAGATTGTTTGACCCTGTTCAGTGACAAAAAAAAGTTTGTATAAGAGGATATGACACTGGAAAGACCATTGGAGGAGTATTCTGTCAGACACCAAATCAATAGATATGCTTAAAGGCAAGGGTCTGACCTAATATACAGAATCCCAATCAATACTTGGAAACTAGGTTAGGATAATGTATCTATTGCAAACTAAATCTATAGCAGACAGAATCCTAAAATCATTCTCTGAATGCAAAACAGGCAAAGGATCTTGGCACAAAACGTCAATCTCCTTGGCATCACTGTTAGGTTATACAAGTGATCAACGTTTTAATTAGCCATTTGGATGCTAACATAATGGAGGTAAATAGAAAGAACATGGCTGCATAAGCAAGGTGTAGAGAGTGCTAAGTACCACCCACATGCTGGCAGAATCAAATATATCAGGAAATCAAAATAAATTATGTCATATGGGAAAACTCTGTTGTATTTTTTACAAAGCACTTGTTGCTCCTTGGAAAAAGTCAAACGTCAAGACGAATACAGTATCTTCCTTTTATGCTTATTAAAAACTGGCTTCATTGCCTAGTTAGTTTTCTCTGTGTTTTCATAGAATGAATTATCTTCTTGTTCTTTTTTAAAGCAGCCGATAGTGACATCTTCATTTGCATCATTTACAAATGTTAGCAAGCGGTGAATGGAAGATGCCGTGTTCTGAGCTGTTTTTGATGTATGTCATGGGTTTCGTGATAACAGAAATGAAATGTAAACGTATGCTTTAAAAACCTGCACTGTTATCAGCGAGGCTGAGAAAAGAACACAATGCTGCAGACAACAGGCAAATACCGTTATCGCTGTTTTCCATGTTCGTGGTATAAACATGCTTGCATGGCTTTTTAAAGATACTCTGTGTTTCATTTGCATTTGGCCAATCAGTGTACACTGCATCATTAGCCATGTTTCCATGCTTTTTTGTCATTCCGATTGAAAGTTTTGGTGGACTGTGTACTATCTGTAAGTACCCTTACAACAATAAATCATAAATCAAAAATAATATAAAAAAATTAATATTTTTAATAGCGCCTAGCACTTGCTTAGAATAACGGACTAATATTTGAGTCCCTTGCGTTCATTCGAGCACTTAGTCCTATGGCAAGAACATGATTATAGAAATTATACGGCCATCTTCTGTAACACAGAGAACCAATAGCTTGACCTCAGCCACTTGACCAACGCTTATCATCATCCCACCTTAATTTCTTAATATTAAATAATGAAATGGTAAAATAACAGTTCGTCCCTCTGTAATGGTGCTCTGAAATGAATTGTATTCTGATACTAAAAGGTTGTCTACCTAAATGGAAAAAAACACGATTTCTTACCAAGAGTTGCTAAACAATGATTTAAAGGAGCGTTGCCTTATGACCACCAAGAGTGATTGCAACGATATCACTCATTCAATGTTACAAATGTGTGAGAACTTTTAAATTCAAACAGATTAGAAATTATGAATCTATAATAACATAAATACAAATGACAAAGGCAAATTTTGATCAATTATTTATTTTCATTGAGCTATACTTTATCATTATTGCATTGAAAACCGTGCTTCATTTGAGATGCGTTTTTCACTCCGGTCATAAGAAAAGAACACATCCAGTGCTCTCCATGCCAATGTGTTTTTACTGTATAATTACAATTTTGAACTTTATACCTACTACTGTTGGTGTCCCAATATCACACAATGTATGCATTTCCCGACATGCACGTTCACATTATGACGACCCAACCTCTTGACGTGACGACATAGATGCAAAGTAATTGTTTTAATAAATTTACATGGCAGAAATTACATTTTGTTTGGTTTATCCCACCCCTCTCGAACTGATTACAATTTCATTCGGTTTGAGCATTTTTATTCCAATTGGGGTGTTTATATGGACCTTTTTCATTATTTTAAACCGACTACAATGCTCCATGTAAACGCACCTACTGATAATTCCTATAGGACGTTTTTAGACACTGCTCTGAACTGATGGAGTTCCTCCATCCTCCAAATTAGCTCCTCAAAAAGGAATTCCTAGAACTAAACACATTCCAAGTCCCTCTTTCACAAAAAAGCAGGAACATCGAGGAAAGGTTCCCCTAGCACAAAGCGACTTTACACACCTCAGTCCAGATATAGGCAATATCAGTCCTGGAGTGACGATGTCCAGCAGAGTTAAGCTCCAAACTCACCTGCCTGTAGCCTTAGAAATCCTGAAGAACTTGATTTGCTTGTTCAGGTGTGCTTGATTAGGGTTGGAGATAAACTCTACAGGACAGCGGCATTCAAGGACCGACATTGCCTACCCCTGCCCTAGTCCACTACACCCGTGTTTCTCAACTTGAGTCCTGAGGACCCACCTACCAGAATGCTTTAAACGACTCATTACTCATAACACTTAAATCAGCTCATCGGACTCTTACAGTGTTAGATATCGGGTCATCTAAAAAATTATGGGAGGTGAGGTACTGGAGAAAACAGAACAGAATATGCCTTATATTAAAATTGAGATAAAAAGCAGCTGTGGAACTCAAAGAAACTTTTTGTTGTAGTCTCAACCCCTTAGAGAGCTCACTTCACACCTCCAGTAGGATTCTGGGTAACATCTGAAGGACCAGTCATGGCTATCTGGCTTTTAAAGACACTCTGATAGTGATGTACCACCAGAATCAACCATGTTTTCAACCCCTCACACCGCCTCTTGTCAGTAGCTGCCTAGTGCTGTAATCCAGGCCGACAGAAGGCGAGTTGGTATGTGGTCCTCAATAACGCCATTTTACTTTGGCCAAAAGTACAGTAACCTGGCCAGTTCTTACCTTAAAACAGGTTTCTACTGTATGGATTAGTAGAAAAACAATTCCCTGATGTTAGGTGTGGTTTCCTTGAAATATTAATGGTTCCATTTTGATAAATAGCATCTGCTTCTAAAAGCTTTCATGAAGCAATCTCTTGCCTCTGCCTCAACATTTATCACAGCTGCGCACTTATTTAGGCCAGAACAAAATACAATCAAGTGCATAATAGTTTTCTTCACTCATGTGCAGTCAAATTATTCATGGAGATTTTCCATTTATTGTAGTTCATTTACATTGAAACATGGCTCAGTCAATCATTAGCTGAATTGGGCCACTGGAGGTCAAGAACTCCAGAAGGCAATTCAAGATTTGAAGGACCCTCTAAAACAGAAAAACATTCGAAGGACAAAAGCTACCAAAACAGAACAATAGACATCAAGGCCTATCTGCATCTTTGCATATGAACATATATTTTCAGTTTCAAAAAACACATAGCTCAGGCAACAACTGATTTAAAGACATTCAAGATTTCAAAATTCTGATTCCTACTGTATATAAAGGACATAAGACTTAAAATAATGTATAAAACAATTCTTTTTACATGAAATCAGCTTGAACACATAAACCTGCATGGACGGATTGCTCAGAGACTGAAGGCTGAAACAATAAACAGCTACTGGGCGATGAATTATGAATAATGATCTACGGCAGTAATGATGGGTGACACTTGACCTTGTTTGGCCATTGCCCAGTGACTGGTCGACAAATCAAGGTGTGATCGTTATGTGGTCAGACACAGCAACGGGCCATGGATTTCACAAGCAAAGAGACAAACAAAAAATGAAGGTATGGATGCTAAAAAAACGGAAAAGAAACGCTAGAACCTCGGTTACAGGCAGAACTACGTACATTGTCTGCAGCAGGCTCTGTGGAACCGTGCAGCTAGTCTTGGATGGGAAGTTCCAGAACAATCCAGGCCCCATCTATCAGTACAAAACAAGATCCATTTGTAATTCAGCTATACACAATATTCGGTATTCAAAAAACTCTCAAAGTAAGTACGTTAAACTGGGCAAGATATCGAGGAAGCCCCCTCCGAGTCTAGCTTCTGTACACTTATATGCAATCTTGTCCCAGGGCATGCCTCTTACTAAGAGATTCTTTATGAAAAGGTTCCAGACAATTCACAAAATCCTCTATAAATGACATTCTTTATATAAATCTAAAGCCAGGAGAGCATCTATTAAAGAAAAACTAACATGCAGTTTATTGAAGAATCTTTTTCCATGCTCAGTGAAGGAACAGTACAACAGTTCAAACAGGGAAGGCTTCCAGGAAGTATGGGTTTTGTACGAGTGAGACAGAAAAGTTTCCAAGGCGTCTGTTGCAGTGTTATATAATGTAGAAATGGGGGCATCTCGTTGTTGTCTTGCAGGGAGATTTAGCACAAAAAAAAAATTTATCAGCCTTGCATCAAGTTGCGTCAGTATTGCCATCTTTTTTTACAAGGCTGAATGAAAGAGCCATTATATTCAATTACTTAGTTTCAAAATCATGCCACATACTTTCATTCATCTTTAAAGCTGTAATCATCCCACACAGTAGTAATTGAAGTAACCTGCTTGAATTTCCACCTGCCTGTCAGTTACTTAGAGAAAATGTATTTCAGCTGCACACCGTGTTGTCATCCAAGTTGCTGTAGCATAAAAGAGTTTTATTTTAAACTCAACATAAATATTCTCATCTTAAGGTATGCACTAACAACATCATCCATCACCCCTTTAAAACTGAAAGTGTCAAGGCTTATGATAAGTCACAGTTTATCCACCCTGGAAAGTTCCATGGCCCTCCTGGCCTCCTATGCAATCTGGCACCCAACCAGGTACGCTGGCGTCAGATATTCTGTGAAGTGTTATTGAGATTAGAAAAACAAAGGCTCTGCTTATCTGTTTTTACACAGACCTGAATACTTCTCAGCACCATGGTAGATAGCATTACGCCGGTGAATAGGAAAGGACATCTGTTAGTAGACTTACCCTGAATTTAAGGGATGGTCTGGATGGACTGCGATTGGCTTGATGTTTTTGGCAAAGCTTCCCTGTCTGACGCAGTTATTTTGCAGGGTTAATAAATTTAACCTGTCGACCTCCCATTCACGCCAATGCAGAGGCTGGAACTATGAAGTGTAGCTTATAACACAAGCACTGTAATACTTGCAGGAGGGACTATGATGCTTCTCTTCAGATGGAGTGCCTCAAGGCCCTGTGTTGGGGCACTTTTTGATCTGTTTGTATTTTCATACAGTACACCTTGTACCAAAACAACCAAATATTTCACATGACCAAACAACAGAACAGAGTTCGCTTGAATGAACATTCTAATTTGTGCCTCTTTGCAAAACATATATAATAACCAAAGAGATATTCCTTACCTCTGCTGAAGGACTGTGTTCTGTTGTTGTCTTAAAGGATATGGATGTCTTTAGCCTCTTTTTGTTTGCTCGTGAGTGCGTTTCGGAGCGATGCTGTCTACCCAGTGAGGGCTATGCTGTGTGAATCTCTCTACCTCTATTCCACCCTCCCTCATTCGCTCACTCTTCCCCTCCCTTCTTTTGCTCTGTAATAAACAGAGAACACGTGTCCTTTTGGATGATGCAGCCTGAGCCATACCAACAGATGAGAGTGAACCAGAGGGAGGGAGAGAGAAAGAGCAATCACAGAGAGGGACAGAGAAGAGGGACACACAAGGAGAGAGACAGAGAGAGAAGAAATTAGATACAGGAGAGGAGTGAAAGGATAGCGAAGGGCAGACAGGAAGGAAGGAACCAAGGAGACAGAGAGGAGAAAGAAATAGTAAGACCGGGATACTAAGTAAAGCCTGGAGGCTTAGAATGAAAGGCTGTCCAATTAGACCACAAGTGGTAGCTCTGTACAAATGATTCTTACACTTCCCGGGGAAGGCACAAATTGGGCAGCATGAGCTTTCATCAAGTCAGTTTTCACTAGAAACTATTCTCACAAGATTGTAAGCACATACTCATAAACCCACCCAAACACTGCTATAACAAACCCACAGCATGAATCGAGGACACAGACACATTCGCCCATGCATGTGTTGGTATAAAGCAGTTTTCTTCTTCTTTGTGATCTTTTATAGCAATTTACACTTTTCCCTGAAGACTACTTCTAATGTTAGTTAAGGATTCTTGCACTAAAAACAGCTGTAATTAGCCTTTTTTTTCAGCTGCTTCCTAACTCTTAAATTGTCTGTTGCTATTATACCTTCTATGACTAAATTGTCTTGTCTCAATGTACTAAGGCAGTCAAGGGTTCAAGACTGGTTAACATGGTCCAGTTAGCCAGTTAGCAGTTGAAACTGCAACTACACCCATAAAAAAAGAATGGTCATTAAAAAGCAGCAGCATGACTGATTACATATTTTTGATGCAAACAAGCTGATACATTTTTGGGGTGGGGGCAATATTGACAAGAATGATGATACAGATAAAGATAACATATAGTGTCATAATCACTTGTCATTTCCAAGACGCCAAGAGCACTGAATCATAGTAAATCAATATCCTCATTAACACATCCAAAGAGTGGAAAAACTACCATGCCTTGTTTCCCCCAATGGTCTCGCTGTCTTTAATATTATTTAATGCTGTACCAAGAGAAATGTTGCTGGCTAGTGTGACTCAGCAAGTAGCTTCTGGCTGAAAATTGTAAGCAATTTTGAAATGGCAGTAAAACTTTCCCTGGCAATTCTGAGGGTCTTTTGCTGCTGGAAAGTACATATAACCCACTATGAAGCCAGAATCAGGAATATAAATAAACTTATCTCATTATCTTGTTAGCACAGTTCAAAAAAAGTCAAGGGGGTAAAGGGAGCACTTGTAAAAAGGGAGCCAACTCACTAGTGTTCCTACATTTTAACAATTGAAAATCAAATTAAATATGTTCTGATTTGGTAAGAGAATCAACCATAGCTGCCTCCTGTCAATATTTGAGAGACATGTTAAAGCTGACCTAAAGTATTTCAGCACACTTGAATGTGAGATTTAATGTCACATACACATTATTCTACAGTCTGACGTACTGCATTCTTTGCTGAAGGCTGCTTTCTGCTCTTCAACTTGTTAATACCCAAGCTCAAATCAGCCCTGAATGATTATGTTTAACTTCTATGCACTAGTTATAACCACATACTGTTCACAACAGCAGCATAATACACTTTCCTCCCTGCTTCATTGTTTATTGCAAATTAAAAACAGTCAGACATTCTTGGCTCACAATCTTACAAGCTAATTGACCCTTATTTGTTCCTATATTAGCTCTGCGATAAGGAGAAATCAGGTCAGTCGCATTTTTTGGAAAGGTCTAGAACAGTAGATGGACTCTAGCCAGGGTTTTAAGTGATGAATTGGGAGAAACCTGGCAGCGGACCACAGTTGATAGGCTAAGCATGTTTTGAGTCCTTGTTTATCAGAGGTTTGGTTGTCTGTACCTGTGCCAATGTGACAACTTTAAACTGCTTATTGGTAAGCATGACATACCCAAAGCACGTGCTATCAAAGAGGCAACACAGCTGGCTCGCTGCAGTGTGGAAAGTGTCAACTGTACATCTTTGTCCGGCGTATGGATGGTCTGAATAAGGATGACAGAGGGGGATGTACAGTAAAAGTTGACAGAATCCTCAACGAAACTCAACTGAAACTTCTGAATGATCATTTGTTTGAAAATGGACAGGTAACAAATCCAGACAATGGCCGTCACAACTGCTGCGCCTTATGCGGCCTCGTAGTTTTCGCTTGCATATAGGACTGCAAAATAAATTGAGATTATAAAGTGAGATCATATGGTATAGATTTCAGTATTACATTTAGATCTACAATCGTTGAATCCAAATGTTCTATTTACAGCCTCTTCTTATCAACTTTATTTTGCGTGACTTTAGTTGCTCTTTAAGAACTGATACGTCCTGTGCCAGCTATCACCACCTTGAATGTAGACCGAAGTTGCCTGAGCACATGCTTGAATCCAGGACTGGATTTTGTCTGAAACATAAAAATGCTTTTTTTTGTATTTGACATACTACATAACTGACTAAAAAGCTGTAACATGAGAAAGGCACTCACTGTAAGGTTTTGGCCTTGCTCCAAGACACACCAAAATTGCAGCTTTCTTGGTAAAGTGTGGTTGCCCTTAAAAGAAAATCACTGCCACAAACTGTAGGTTGTTGCTATGCGGTTGCTAAGGTGTTTTACCTCATACGTTATCTCAGTACATGCTTACGTATAAATTGGATTTTGTCTGAAACACGATGCTCCTTATATGTGGTGATCTGCCACTGGAATGAAGAGAAAAGCAACACTAGAGATAGACAGCTGAGCTATGACTCATCCCTCCATTATAGCAGGAACGAAGGAGAACAGGTCACTTGACTCTGATATTTATGGATGTTTTTTTCTCATCAGCGTGAACGTACTTGTCCGTCAAACTGGCATTGCCTGACAGTGATAGCGAAAAATGGAAAACAAGGTGAGGAGAGAGGTGGTGAGACAAAAAGACATAAAAACACAGGAGAAGATACCATTTATTGCACATCCAACACTCGCTCAGCCTATTTATAAGAGACAGGTCACTCTGCAGTGAGCAATACTGCAAACAAAACAGACGAATGAAGCATTGCAAGCGGCTCAGAAAGAACACCCTATCTAATAGTGTGAAATAAGGTCATAATAATAGGCTGGCAAATGCAAGTGGTACAAATAAAAGCTATATGAGACTTCAGCTCCTCATTTTAGAAGTCCACCACAGGTTCCACCATCAAAAATATTAACAAGGGGGGCATAAAACACTCAAACTCAACCTCCCACCTGCTTTAGTGCACAGGCTTGTTTGAGCCGGTGTTTCAGAGTGAATGCAAACCCAGTCGGGGAGAGATTAGCCACATCTGAAGAGCAGCGCGGGGGCGTTAGCTTAGATACAGCTAATCCTGACACCTCTGTTTCTCTCTCCATCTCTCACTCTTGCCTCTTATGCCTCCAAGTCGTGTCTGTTCTTTTCAAAGAAGTAGGTCTGAAAATCGGCTCGCTGGAATGGCTAAGGCGAGCAGCCAAAAGAAGCTCAAAGACAGACATGGGAACACTAGTGGATAGTTTTTCTACAACTCGTTAAAAAGAGATGCAACACAGTCAGCTGAGGACAGATGGGATCTGAAATCATTTGCAGGATTCTCATACAGTTAAAAACATGAATAATTCTGCAACAAATTGGGTCTATCGAGGGAGGAAGGGATTATGGAGAGACTTCAGTGCTTTTTTTGTAAATGTTTTAACTTCACAATAGAATATTTTAGGTGTGTGTATGTGTGTTTATCAGGCACAATGAGTCTACTCAAAATATGCAGCGTTGCAACAGAGACGGTGCTACTGTAGATACATTGTGCTTGCATCTCTGGAAAGCCTTGGTTTGGTAGTCATTTTTTAACACTGCACACTGGACTACATCTTCATAAACGTCTGCATTTAAAGAAACCTCTTGCATGCAGTGTAAATCAATAAACTATAAATGCCACAGTCACGGACTCTTAACAAAAAACAGACTATTAACAGGGTTATTTGGGAGTAGTTGGGTCAGTTCCATGTTCATGACTCTTTGAGAGGAGTAGTACATCTCTAGCCCATGCCAGAAAAGCCACACTGTGAATCCAGGTCAGGAGTGATTCATTGAGCAACAACAAGAAATGGTAGTGTTCTAGGAGACCCAGCATGGGTCATGGTGAAACACTTGACATCATTCACTAGGAAGCTTAGGAACGGTAACTCTGTTTAGTGAAAGGAAAAATCAGATACATTTGCATTTAACTTATATATGTAGCATTGCGGATGGTTCAGTTACTTCAGTGCTATGCTTTTTCTTTTATGTTGTGTGTTGAGTGGATGAGTCGGTGCTTGCAAGCCCAAGGAAAGATGTCCTGGGAAACTATCAAAGTACCTTGATCAAGGGCACAACACTCACGGCTTTCACCTTGTGGAACTGAATCAACCGTTGCCCTCAACGACTATGCAACACTATCCTAAAAACAAGAGAGAAAGAGAGAGAAACAATTGTAATTTACTCTTTGCAAACATGAATGCTTCTATTTACTGTCTGGATATGTATGGTTATTAAATAAAGTCATTGCCCCATTTGTAAACAAGCCACCAAATGATGTAACTTCAAGAGAACTGTAGGGCAATGAGTGACTTTTCTGTAGTTTAGACCTTTCAAAAAGTCAATAAATGCCTCCTGCCCTACCCAAGCCTACTCAGCTGAGGCTGCAGAGAGATAACAAGGTCGATATGACCATCCCAGAGGGACATATCAATAACTTCCATTCCGAAATCACGGATGAGGTCATCCACATCAGCTGACCCACATTTTACACATGAACAAGCAGCCAGGACTCATAAACATGCTCATTAAAATGAAGAAGATCCAGGAGAAAAGAGATTCCCAGTTCAAATATACATAAGATATAGATGTTTGTTTTAAGATGGGAGAGAAGAGGCACCGAAATGTGGAGACATGCAGTGATTTGATTTGTCCTTGTGTTGACTGATGCAAATTAGACTCGCTCACACACACACACATAATCACGAACATCCTGATGACGCATACAAATGTCACCTCCAATATTCTAAATATAAGAGCTCATGGATTATCAGAAATCAGCACTCTTAATATGACAGCATAAATGTTCATTATTTGTGTTTCAGTCTGAAACAATCGTTGTTAAAATGTTTTAGTTATTGACATCCATGACGTGCAAACTCATGACTACCCAGGCTATGAAAAACAATTAATAATAAAAACCAGATTAAACCTGTTCAGTCCTCTTTAGGAAAAAATAAATAAAAGAATCCGTAATTGCTTTATAAAAAGCCTATTTCTGTAATTCTTTATCTTTGTAAAGATAAAGAATTAAGGACCTTTTCAAAGAAGCAGCAAGGAATGAAAATAATAGAATAAATTGATTTTATTGACCATATACCAAACTGAAATATTGTTTATACACAAGAAATATTACAGTAAAAAGTTCACAAGCAATTTACACGATTCTCTCAATAACACAAACAGACATGCAAGTGTCCCATTTCTCACACACTCACTAGAAAGTGTTCTTAGTCCTTCTCTTTAATCTTTAGGTCTTTCAGGCCTGCAGGTCTGTTATTTTCCTCTTCCTGTAGTTGATAACTAGACTAGAGGCAGTGAGGTGGGAGGACCGGCCCTTTTCCCACAGTTGGAAACTGTTTAGTCCACTCTGGCCTGCCTTAAACAAGCTCCTCTCTAAGCAGTCCAAGCGCTCCACCAGCGCTGATGTGTCTTCATTGTAAGCATTCTGGGACGAGTCCATGGTCCGACGGAAACGACCAATGAAAGTCTAATAAGAAAGATGGGGAGAGTTTATCGATTTTATGAAGCCATGAAATGTCTGTGTATAGGATACAGGTACAGTTTTTTTTTCCTGTTGAGCAGCAAAATAAAGCTCCTAAACTTCAATAAAAATGGTAGTACAAGTGATCAAAATGAGCAGACTCCACGACTAAAACTAAAAGACTAAACACATTTTCTATTTGCAATTTTATCAACATAATAGAAGAATTCAATCATATTCTTGCTCAAAGTTCAAAGCTGCTTGTTATATTGTAATAATCAATACACAATAATAGCATAAGAACTATGCAACAGACATTTAAAGCCTTAAATTATGTCCTGAATTTTCCTAACATGGAGCTTTAATGGTGTTTACTGATGGAAGACGACAGAACTGTACGTTCTATTCAACCTGGCATGTCAGTCTGCCCAGCAACTGGTCAGTACTAGTAATGATTTTAAACGTACTGCTCCCTCTACTGGGTGATGCAAGAAACAGCAGATGGATTATCCCTCAGTTATTTATCTAAGGTGTTTTCAGCATGTGAAGCCGTGTACCATAACACCAAGCTAGCATTCTTCTAACCATCTATTACTAATATCTTAAACAACTTATCATATCTTGAATGTTAGCATATAAATATGATTTGCATTCTTTTTTGGTCTATTGTGTGACTACCTATCTAAACATGTTCACCTGGAGGATGGCGTTAGCAATCTCTGGGTTTTCTGGGCTGTCAAAATGTAGCAACTGGGAGCCTAAACCGTAGTAATACGGCCCCATTTTGTGCAAGTCTACAACAGTTGGATCTGCCCCGAACACTGTTCTCCAACCCTCACGATACACCTTTGGCAGCTCTATGGACAGCACTCGCCTCTTCTTTTCATACAGGCCTTTAGCCAGCCACAGTGGCATCTCCATCTTTGTGCCCTGAAACATAAAAAGAAGTATAAATCAAATCACATACAAAACGTATGTGCCAAAAGTCAGACAGAACCTGTTTCTCATAAGAAGTTAACCATTAAAATATATGTTGTGGTCAGTTTGAAAACATTCCAGAAATTTGGGAAACTTTCAAGGATTTCTTGGAATCTTCCGGGGTTTTTTTGGGGGGGAAATTTCCACGCCTTATCAACCCTATATATTTTTAAGGATTATGCAGAGAACTTTCTGTCCATGCAGCTCTGTCCAACAAATGAACCTTTTCAGTTCAACATTAGTGTTGTTAACAATATAATTTTTGTCATAAATATCTTCACAGTGCAGTTTGTATTTGTAACATTCGTGGTAAAGATGACAGTTACAGAAATTAACATTTGACGAATAAAACAACCTGTTTTAGTTGTTTTTTCCTTCTGTTAAGGCTAATTTCACAGTTAGCATTTTATAAATATATAAAACAGAGATTATGCACAAATTATGCTACAATTGACAACATTTATGTATTCATTTTTATAAAAAACAAAAACTGAACGAATATTTAATTTGGTTAAACACACTTTTTCTTACATTATGACTTAACATGTGATGTTGCAATCTGTCAATCTTAACAACAACATTTGAATAGCTTAGCAGTTAAATACGTGACGGTTTTGACCCTATACAATTAGCTTTATTTAACTTACTTTCAACCCATTGTACACAAAGGTACTCAAAAATGTTTCATAACCGCTGTTGAACGGACATTAATGATAAAATAAGCAAGTACCTCTGGTATGTCGCGTGTCTCGCTGGATTTCTCGAGGAACCCGAGTCGCGGGAACGCGCTTTCAGTCCTGCACGGCAGCCGCTCGTGAGAAAGTAAAATATCGTCGAGAGAAAAGAAATTCTCCTCCATTCCGATCCCCGGGGATACAGGCATGTAGGCTTGCGAGTCCATTGTTGTTGTTGTTTATGCGTGAACTGAAATGAACAAACAGAGCTAACAGAAAATAAAGAGGAACATCTCAAAACCACAGCACTGTCAAAGCAGCATTTGGCGCGCAACTTCAAATGAGAAGTAATAGAGCGTCGAGCACGAGGAGCATCGAACAGACGCGAGCAGTCGATAACAGAACGATGAAGAGAGACAGCTTCTCAAATCCTTTTTGATTTACTGCACGCTTTTAATTTAAAACTTATAGAGAAAATACCAGGTGTGTAAAAAAATAAACAAACAAACAGTAGTTTTGTTGGCTGCTGTACATATTTTATTATAATTATTTTATTAATCATCAACCTTTTTACAAAAACTAAACCATTCAAAAAAATGGCAAATAAGTATTTAAACTAATATAATACTATCTGCATCGTGTTTGTTAATGTGTAGATAAAATATATTCATTAGTCTTTCGTGTGCATTTATCACTTTGGCCATTAGATGTCGCTATGTCTTTGTAGATAGATATAGATATCATGAAAAGTCTCATTTAAACATAACAATAGTTTGCCAGTGGCCTGTCATTAAATAAACTTATCATATAAATTAGTATCCTATTAGTATGTTGTAAATTCAAAACACAATAAGCAATTAATAGAACTTTAATTATTGTATTGTAAGTCAATATCTCTATAAAGATCTCACTCATTTAATATATTATCTGGACTGCCACAAAATGTAGGGCTTCATATAAATGCCATTGTACACTCAAATCCACTTTCTTCTTTTAAAGAATTGCAGGTAAAAGTCACAGCCAAATTTACAGAACAGGCTCTGTTTTATTTCATCTCTTTATGGACATAAATTATGGATTTATTTATTGTACTCTTATCTTAAGATTATACATTATATTCTCAAAAGGCCCTCAGTGTGACATTGCTCAATGCCCTGAACACATTAGACTACTTTAACTAAAATGTTGTTGTATTGTGAGATAGGAAGGCAGTAAAAAAAAAAAAAACATTATAATCATGTCCTTTATGCTCATTTTCAAAAGCCTTGGGGAAACCAAATGTTTACATCAATGTCTATGGTTGTTTTGGTCCTGCTACAAGACGTTGTCTCTAAAAGATGTAAGTAGGTTTTATGCAATGCGCACTATATTAGTGATGTGGTCCATACATAATTAATGAATCCAGGAATATTAATAAGCATAATATATTGATTTACTGCAAGCGATGAGTAAAAATACAGCAGAGGTATATGCTTTGTCTTATTAAAAGTTTATTTGATTGCACTGCATTTTATTTGATATTGCAATTATCTATCAGCGTGCCTTATACTGTACTTGTGTGTGTAAATACGTGTGTGTGTTTACATTTTTCGACTTTTTTACTCTTTTACTTGTTTTCCTGTTACTATTATGTGTGTGTAAATATGTGTGTGTATGTGTGTACCTGGTATTTATCACCTTATGGAGACCAATTGTCCCCACTAAGATAGGAATACCAGTAAATTTTGACCTTGTGGGGACATTTGTTAGGTCCCCATGAGGAAACAAGCTTATAAATCACACAGAATAAAGTGTTTTGAAAATCTAAAAGTGCACAGTTTCCTGTAAGGGGTAGGTTTAGGGGTAGGATCAGTGTAGGACAATACCACATTCAGTCTGTACAGTATAAACATCATTACGCCCATGGAATGTCCCCATAAAACATGTAAACCCAACAAGTGTGTGTACATTTTTTTTACTCTTTTTTTTACTCTTTTACGTTTTCCTGTTTCTATCATGTGTGTGTGTGTTAATTATTTGTTAAAATTTGTCAAGAAACAAAAACAATCATGTCAGTTAAGTACTTTGAAGCTGACAATTGACAGGAAATGTTGCATATATCAGTTTGTGATCTAAACTTTGGTTTTCCTTCTGTCTGAGGCCCTGAGATTTCATGGCTTTTGCTGACAAATTACACTCGCATTTTGGCCCTATTATGGAGATAAAAGACTATCATTTTACTCGACTCAAGTATTTATTAGGCCTCTGACAGAATGGTTGCAAATGAAAACATGAGGAGTGCCTAAATTAAATCATGTCTGCCGCCTCTGTGTTAACTTCGTTGTGGCAACGTTACTAGGTCACATATCTGTCCTCCTTTAACACCATATTCAGATCACCAAGCGGCTGTCGAAGGCGAGACGTTGTTGCGTAAAAAAAAGATAATTGATTGTTTGGGCTAGATATTGTAAATCCATGCTCGCATTTACAACACCTCTCGCCACTGTTAATCCGCGTATGCGCAGTAACCGCCTCTATTGTCTCCCAGCAGAAGCAGCAGCGGCGGCGGCAGCACACGCTGAACCGATCTCCAGGCAGACGGAGGGAGTACGAGCGGACCACTGGACGCATACACTGGACGGGCATCATGGCCGGTGTATTTTGAGTCAGTCCTCTCTGAATAAGAGAGCGCTTTTGCATTCAAAGTACTGCGGATGTGTTGTTGCGCCTGGTGATTTTGGGCAGGCTGTCCTGTCAGTTGCTTATAAGCGGAGAACGTGTTGCGTTTTTGCTCGCGCGAACGGCTTTATTATCACCCCCTTGTTCCCTAAGGTGATTATTGAGACTTTAGGTCCATGATTCGACCAGGAAAATGGGCTGTTGCGTCTGCGAGACACAGCTGTTTTAGTCAGACTTGACAGCCGCGGATTTTAGCGCTTGTTTTGGTCGCTTGTTTGAAGGAGGCTCGAGAAGCGCCGCAGGGCGATCCGTGACACCCTTTCCGCGACACCCCCACCCATTTTTAGCGGATACTTTTGGATGGGGGGCAAGCAGAGTACGGCGGGGCGGCCCCGGGGAGCTTTTCCCGGTGTCTCGACGGATGACAGCGCGGTGCCACCCTCGGCCCACTTCGGACACTACCGGCCAGTTGGCACGATGGGACTGCGCAGCCGCTCGGTGAGCTCCGTGGCGGGGATGGGCATAGATCACAGCGCCACGGTGCCCTTCGGGTTTTACACCCCCAGAGGAACAGACTCGGACAGAGCCGGAGGGGGGTCTGGGGTCTCGGATCCCGCTCATAACGGGAATGGATACCAAGAAACAGGCGGCGGGCACCACACGGACGGTATGCTTTACCTGGGACCCCGGGCGTCGTTGGCAGACACTTTGCCCCTGCACATCGCGCCCCGATGGTTTAGCGCCCATAGCGGTAAGTGGTAACTCAAACTCCGCATAAACAGGGCGCAGTGGCACAAAGCTACATCGATGCCACCACATGTAGTACGGAATATCACTTGAGGGCACGCTGCTGCTCCAGTTTTCGCGCCGGCGGGAGGGGGAATGCGCACGAGACCCGTCTGACCAACGGCTGGCGCGCGAATCGACGTTAATAAGCCATGTTGCCAAATCTTACTGGGACAATTAGCCTGCGATTACAAAGGGATGGCGACTCAATGGTTATTATCCGCTTATCTGGAGCCACAATATGTCTCTGCGACTGGGTTTTAGTGGTAACGGGTTTTGTTTCATTACAGTGACTCGAATCGTTTGAATCACTTTACTTAAAAGATTCGTTTGCTGCTTTGTTTAGCGACTTTTCCCGCAGGCTGTATGGTTATGGCGACCATCAAGTTCATTTTTGTGTTTGTGTGTTTGAACAAGTCACTGAATCAATTATTGAACCGATTCGTTAAAAACATAATTTTGGTTTCACTTAGTCAACTCCGAAAAAGTCACATTATATGGAGGGTTATAAGTCAGCATATTCATAGATCATCTGCACCTTTGTCTTCTCAGTGAGATCGATATTAACTCGCTTAATAAACTAAACAAACCAAATCCAGTTTATCAGTGTAAATAAACATAATAATTGCGACTCATTGAGCTCATTCACATTGAAATCTCATTCTTTGGCGCTTGGAGTCTTGTTCAGACTCGTAAAAAAATGGTCCATCACAGCCAGTACTCGGCAGCTACATATTCATGCTATATCAGTCCTCTCAGACAGTCCCTTGCCACTAAAGGAAGAGACTGATATATGAGTCAGCACATGGACGTGAACAAGAACATTCACAACTGAAACACCACTGCTAGGCTTGTCAAGGCATGAACCGCAGCGCTCTGATGCCTTCCAGCCTCAGTCTCTAGGTGCTCGTTAGACAAGCCACAAATGTGGCCCCCAGAGAAAACCTGCCAGATGTAAACAATTTGACTCCGTTTTCCCTTAAAGGTTATTTCACTGACACCAAATGAGGTTTCCCTCATTTTCATGGAACGTAGCTCATGTTAACAGGTTCAGCCTTGAATGTCATGGTGTGTGTGATTTGGCTTCTAAACAGTGATCACCCACAGGTTGCCAGGTTGCTACTGTGAGTTAATGAATGTCACAGTGAACACAAGAGAGGTCAGGTGCCTTTCTGAAGGGTGGGGCTCAGGGATCATGAGGGGAAACGGTTCTAGGAAAAGTACTGCCTATTCCCTTGTGCTTAAAAAATAAGATTTAGTAAATAGGTATATTCTCATGTCAAAGACTCACCTGAAACACTGACTTAAACATGCCCACTCCTATCAGCCCAGTTTATCCATCGATCAATCCCCTTGTTTATATAGCGCTTTTAACAATACAGATTATCTATCATTTAAAGCTGCATAAATGGGAATACTTTTACTTTGGAATTTTATTTTCCTCTTTTAAAGCAATAGCATTCTTAACTAATCTTTCACTCACTCTTAAGAACTAGTATGCATTTCTATCTTCCATGGAACACAAAAAGCAGATATTTTGCAAATTTGTTGTGATTTTCTGTCCATAACCAGTCAAAAACAAAATCTTTCTCTTTTGTGTCCCACAGAAGAAAATAAATCATACTGTAAGTACATATTGTACTGTTTTCTAATTTGTAAAATAAAAAAATAAAAAAAGGTTCCTCACAGCTAGTTATACTCAAAAGCTACATTGTTATCAGTCTTTTAAGACAGTGATCTGTTGGTTTGAGCATCATAACTAGCAGCAGAAACATTAGCTCAACCGATCTGTTTGGCTAGCCTATGACGGATAGAGCAAGTGTTCGGGAAACCTGTTTGACACTAATTATTTTTGCAGTTCAGTTCAGCCAGTTCCACCTCTACTGCACATTTATGGTTTACAGTATTGCTGTTGGACTATTTCAGGAAAAAGCTTTAACTATAGATTTATCTATACAGTTATCTGTACAGCTATCAGCCCCCTACAGGTTCTGCAAGGCATGAATAAGCCTGGATTCAATCACTGTCTAACAAGTAAATTCTGTTTATTCTCACTATACGCAAACAGAAGTTTTGTTTACACGAGTGGCTAGCCTACTTGCAACACATTGTAGAGAACTTTAAGCCTACCTGCTTTATTCATATATCTCCTGTGTCAAACTTCAAGATATTTACAGTAACTGCATTACCATTGACCATCTTTGGTGAGGTGGAGTCAGCTTTCTTTCTTTCTATTCATTTAATTTTATATTGCGTAATATTGTTATGTACGTCCAAGTAAATGGGTTACTAAAAATGAACAAATATATCGGGAAAGTTCAATCCACTGGTTGTTGATTGGTTGGAGATCTTAATGCAATCGCATGTAAGAAAGGGTTATGCAGACTAAATCAAAGTAGTTTTTTTTCTATTGAATAGTGTTAGGTGGGGTTCAATTCTGACTTTTTAATAGAAAATAGATCAAATCTGTGAAAAAAATTATATTTGTCTGAAACTATGCTTAGTTGTGCAAAACTCACTGCCGCATGGTTATTTTCTGAATGGATTCTAATGCATTCTGGGTGGTAGCTATCCTTACAAAATATACTGAAAAAATATATAATAAAATATAAATTAAAAATATATAGTCAAAAGACATTTCTATATATCAGAAACTAGTACATTTTTCAATGAACTGCAATATTGTCCATTTAAAATATTGATGCATATAAAAATAGTCTACATATAAACTGTTGCAATGAAGACAAAGCTGCACTACATTCTTACATGTAGCTTTATTAAAACAATGAATTAAGAATTAATGCTTGCGTAAAAGACAAAAGTTCCCACGTGTCACTGACGCAAAGTGCAGTTACTCCGAGGTAATTGTTGTCCCACTTTCCTGACAAATAATTTGTCACACTGCGCATGCGTGAAATTTGTTAAAAAATTTACGTAATTAATTACAAAAAATAATTAACGTCGTTAGCGCGTTACTTTGGACAGCCCTAATATATATATCACAATAAATATTTTCCTCATAATTAGTACATATACATGTCGCCATATAAATATGAATATATATGGTACATGTATGATCAAATATATTTACACACAAGAAGTACCATATTTTGTACCAGCACACCTCTGCACAACAAACCGCCCAATTTGAAATGCAATTCTTGTTGGTAACACAAACGTGTGGGATGAGTTATGGGCTGGAAAATAAGTATGAGCAATCGTAGTAGTGATGTTTTTCTTAGCAAGCACCACTAATCATCAATAATTGCCTTTATTTAAAGAGTAAGCACTGGTGATTTAAAGTTGACTCACTGATAGATGTTTATTTAGAGGAAGTTGTTCAGAATAATTGTAGGCTCATTGTGTTAGTAGCAGTGTTTAATTTCCAATTAGAAAGTGGTATTTCTTGCTGATCTTTTTGTCGAAATTATGAATTCTATTCTGTGCGGTCATGGCAGACTTCTCACACTGGAGCTAGTTTCTGCTCCATTCATGTTAAAGTTGAAGCGTTTGTGTTGAAGGCTGGTCAACTCACCTGTTTGCTGCACACAAGCAGATTAAAAGCAACGGTAATCGCTCTGCTAAAAGTGCTCTGTGTAATCATTATTGCTCACCCATTAGAAAACCGAGTAATCATTCACCGGCCTTCGCTGCTGCATGTTTGCCGCTTTTAAAGCAGCCCTCATTTCGCAATGGAAGTCTTTAAGATGACATTTTAAGTCAGTGTCAACATTGCACATTAACTACAACTGAAACACAGAGTGTTACAGGGCTGGTTTTAGTGGCAAGTCTTTTAGGAATGTTGGGATTGTGGAACATCTGTGCTGATCTGTCTGGCAGCAGGATTCAAGAAATATAGGTCACTCTCTCAAATTATTTCTGCTTTTCTTTGCCTCACTGGTCTCTCTCTCTCTCTCTCTCTTAGCTCAGGGTGTAATACATTTATGATTAGACACAGATGCATATACACATGCGCAGCATCTTACTAACACAAAAGGAAGACACAGAGTCCCAAAAACTAAATCAGACACGCACATATGCACAGATCGTCTGGTAGTTGGCCATGTTGAGTCAAAAAATGTGAGGGTCCGGCAAAAATGAGATAGATATCTATCTCAAATTGACAATTAATTTTTCTGAAATGTTTTCATAAAGAAATATATTGTAAATGTAAATTAGCTGTCTATTAATCTGTTAAAGTTTGATGAGAAACAATTTAAGGGGTTTAAATCTATGGGTTAAGTGTTTGCCGAATAAATTGTATGTATTCCATATTTTGATATAGTATAAATAATGTGAAATATTATATTGACTATGCCAATGCTGAAGAATACTTTTTATGTATTTAATTTAATTTTATGTGTTATCATTCTATAATTGCAGGTACATTTGGTTACCCCGCCTGTCACCGTCAACTCTGTTACCTAGGTAGAGTAACAATGCTGACTATAGTGTAACAGAATTGACATTTTTATTAATTTTTTTCCAAAAACTCCACTTGCTGGCATAAATGCTAAGAACACATGACACTAATGAAAACATGATTACAAGACCTTTAACTAACCCAATGTAAGATCAGTAATAAGTTTTCCTTCTGACATTGTGGTAACAGAGTTGAGGTTCTACAGAATACTCAGAATAACTCTTGGTGTAAGATTTATTTTTCTCAGAAAGAGCACATATACATTTCAGTGCTTCAGATCTTATCAGTGAGTGAAAGTGACATAATTTCCTGTAACATACACAATTCTGAGAGATGATTCCACCAATTTAAAGGCAAAATATGCTTTGGTAACAGAGTTGACGTGAGAAGAAAAAAAATCTATTTTAAATAATTTAATGTTGTAGAATTAATAGAAGTAACTATTTAGGTCAATTATAAATAAAAGAAATAAAAGAAAAGTACTATAAAATATTTTGATTGCACATTGATACATTATGGAAAAAATACACTGACAAGAAACCATGATAGTTATTTAAGGCACTTTTAAAATAAAGTATCATATTGTTAAGGACTGTAACATCTTTTAATTTATAACAATACGTAAAGAATAATAATTAATTAATTAAAATAATTAAAAATATAACTATTTGAAAAAAAAAAAAAAAGTCTAAGAAATTATGACTTTATTTTTGCAAGGACACCAAATGTACCTGCAATTATAGAATCACCAATATATATATTTCTATAAATCCCAAAAAAGGGATTCATATATATGGTTAAAGTATATATTAATCCTAAATATTTGTGGCATCATACTTTACTCTAGTTTGATGCCATTGTCAGTGAACGTCTGCACAATCCCCTTTCAGTGCACATGGAGCAGTGTACACTTTGTAGGGCCCCTGTGAGTTGAAGGAGGTCGGCTGTTGCTGTGACAACCCTGTCGCTTGCCACTGCTGTTTTCAGGCTGCAGTCGTACATGCGGCCTCAACAAGCCTGCCACCCCCACAACACTCGCGCACTCATTTCACCGGGACCCAGAGGGAGGGAGAGCGAGCGCGAGAAAAAGAGAGACATTTCCCCCCCGCCCGGTCACTCACACTTCCTGCATGAATGACAGCTGCCAGAGCCCCTTCAATGAAGGAGGAGACGCTAGTGCAAACAACCGGCCAATTAGAAGGCCGTGACAACAGTTTCCATGGAGCGCCGACCAAACCTTGCCATTATACAGTGGAGACCAGCTAAAGATAAACCTGTGACAAGCACAAGGGCGGCTCGTGTCGCCCCAGGGACTTTTTGCGATGTAGTTTTCGCCATTGTGGGCTCACTTCCTTGTCTTTTGAGACCTTACACATTGTTACGTGATCGTTCGCACGCTATCAACGAGAAAAAAATACCCCCGTCTTTTCTCTCAGGGGCCAAAACAACATCCTGTAATCAGGAAGTTTACAGAGGAAAACAGTATGTCTGCATCTATAACCACACACACACACACTCTCCATGTCATTACCTCCCTCTCGTTCTGCTGTTGCTATGGAAACAGCTGTTCTTTTCCCACTGAAGGTAATAAGTTGAAACTAGTTGAGGAGAGTTCGTTCTGATGTCATGTGGACATGTTACGCCCATATATGGGCATCCTGGCCGTTCCATTCAGGAGCGTCGGAGGCTGCGATTCAGATGGCCCTCCGATGGCCGCCGCTCATGTCGAGACACAATAAGCCTCCTTGCAGACAGCGTTCTTTGAGAGCTGATAAGCGGTGAAAACAACATGCAATATTGATTTGTTCATGTTGCCGCTTTCTCTCTCTTTTATGCGCTATATCTCTCTGCACTTCACATTTAAATGCACTGGTGTCTTGTAACCTTCTTACAGTAAATTATGCAGTGATAAGACAGAATATTATTGTCAGTGATGGATAACAAGTGTCTGATTAACTGACAGAAGTGTTACTTTTTGTAAATCCGGGATTGTCATCCGCATGTTACAGTTTGGATGTTGGTGAGCTGGCGTTCCGGACCCAGTTTCCTGTCTGACTTAACTAGCAACATTTATTTAGTCTTCAGCAGCATTTATTGTGGTAAACACAATGGCTTCAAATTTCTGGAACGTACTCATGTGCACTCTAAGAAATGATTGAAATTGCATCTGTTTAAATAGATAATATTTGAAACATTTAGATTGGTCATTCAATGCTCACTCAAAGTTAATCTTTAGAATATTAATATTTAAACAATAATATTTAATGTAACCTTTAGCAACTACAATTTAAAAGTCAGTAAGATGTTTTTTTATTCTTACTTCTATTTTTTGCTCTCCAAGGCTGCATTTATTTAATCAAAGGTACAGTAAAAATTGTTTAATATTATTGCAATTTAAATATATATATATATATATATATTAGGGGTGTAACGATACATCGTATCGAATCGAACCGTTCGGTACGAGGTAAGCATACGAACCGAACGATTCAGAAAAAAAAAGAAAGAGAATAAACTGTAAAATATAATGTTTTCAGTGCTACGCTTAACAAGGCAGCGCAAAAGACGGGACAGGGAACCCGCGTCTGCTCCTCCCACCCCCAAACAGACGAGAACCAGAAACA
>JAUMHG010000079.1:5957107-5978585 GCA_032359395.1 Enteromius anoplus
TATATATACAGGCACACACTTTAGCATTTTCATTTTCCAATTGTATATATCTTATTTAAATATCATATTACTATTAAATAATATTATTTCTTTATTCATATTTTTATGAGCTAGAATTTGTTCCCTAAGTGTTGGATTCCTGTGACAATGAAAACTGATAAATAAGAAACATGCATTGAGAAGTTGTTATGGTTGAACTGAGAGGTTTTGTGAAATTTAAATGGAATACTAGGTGGAATTTTTAGTAATCTGATCCAAAGGGTGCTGTTAAAAGCCATTAGATTGTTATCTATATGGTCTTCCTTGCATCACTTGAGTGTGTGTATATATAGTATGCAGCCAAACTCCTAGACTCAGCAGTGTGTTTGTTTGTGTGCACATGCAAGTGTGTGAGCATATGTGCAAGAGTATGGTGGGTGCGCGTGCTGGCAATCTACCAAGTTTGTGGGTTTCATAGTGATGCTTTTGTGCCTCTGATTTAAAAAGGAGAAGATGTGTGCGTGTGTGTGTCACAGTGTCTTAAGACACATCAGCTCTATCACAAGGCATGCCTGAGGGAATCATGACAAGAGGGGAGCGCAGTTCACCTAGATCAAGTTTCACCTACACTGTAGAGACTGTAATTTCTTTCAATTGGCTGTGATTTTTGTCACACAACACAGCAGTTTTGTGTTTACAGACAAACCGCATGTCACTGGAAACTTTGGGGGTTAAGTTTAAGGGTTTAGTTTTAGTGAAAAGGGTAAGACAAGTTATAAAAAGAGCACATAATAAAGTCACCAAATGGGCTTTGTACTAAAATGAATCAACCTCAATGTCGATTGCCTATATAGACAGCTGTCTTTTAATATAGCATCCATGTTACCTCATAAGTGTTGAATTTGTATCATTCTACATCAGCAACAAATAGTGCACTATAGACTTAACTGGCGTTTTTTTTTTTTTATATATATATATTAGTATTAGCAAACCTAAATGCAATATTCTAAGCACTGTCGAAAAAAATAGATAGAAATATTTTAAAAAATATTTAAAAAATTAGTCGTAATTGTAACAGATAAATTAGTAATGCGAAAAAAAAAATTAAGATGAACTTTTAGCTTTAGCGACTTATTCATAAAAAGCCGTCTTGTGCGCAAAATGTAAGCTCAATGGTCAAATGTGTCCATCTAGTCATGCTTTCATGAAGAAGCAGACCAGTGGAAAAAAAAAAAATGTTTCGTGTGAATTGCCCTTGAATATATTTAAATTGAACATTTCACTTGATGTCCTCAATGTTTAAGTGAATTGCAATGCACTCATGTCATGCTGTAATTAAGGCAGGGCAATTTAATTTGTCGATTTATTCATGCACATTTCGCCAGGAAAGCCGGCTCTTAGATTAGCGGTAAATCTCAATCAGCTGTTTTTAAAATGCACAGCAGTTAATACACAGAGCCGTAGATCACTGAGGAGCTACGCAATTTCACTTCAGTGATCTACGGCTCTGTGTATCAACTGCTGCACATTTATTGAACAGCTGATTGAGATTCAATCAGAGAGCTAGTCAAAGAGCCGGCTTTACTGACAAAATGCGCATGAATAAATTGACGATTAAATCACCCAGCCCTAGCTGTAATTAACTACTATCATTTCGAGAAGACAACATGTGCTGTTCGTGCCGTCAGACCAGCCCGATCTCATGTCAATTCGTACATATTTTACGATGTTGCTGATCCGTTCAAATTTGTACGACCTCACTAGTACGAAATCATACAAATATGGCTAAATCATACGTATTTTCCGAGTTGCCAATTCATATGAATTTGTACAAATGACCTACGCCTAGCCCCGCCCCTAAACCTACCCGCTACTGGGGTTTAGAGATGCCATACCAAAACATACGAGTGAGGTCGTATGAATTAGTACGACTTAGCAGGAATTTGTCACCTCGTACGAATTTGTCGTGAGACTGTGTTGGTCATACTCGGAATTGCATGGAATGCTAATTCAAAGCCCAAAGCCTGAATCTGTGGCCGCCAAGTGATACATGTCGTAGCCATCCGAGTATTCGGCACTGTGCTTCTCATCTGGTGTGCGACCATCTTAAGGGTGTTTTTGGAGTATGTACGCTGTACATTTTTAATTTTGATTTTATTTACTTAATTTACAATGTAGACATAAATTAGGCAAAATCATTAAATAAAAACTATTGAAAAAACTGTACTATTGGTTTAGGGCTGGGCGATATATATCGAGCGATATATTATGCGCATCTCGCATAGTTCTTTGATTAGCGGTAAATCTCCATCAGCTGTTTTCAAAAGGAACGCCAGCTTATACACCGAGCTAGGGTGCCCATTTCGGTTATTTCTCGTAACCGACAACCGACACTCTTTCACCGATTATTAACCGTTAACTGACAACATTATTTTAAATGAGAATTGAATTCAGTTGAATTCAAAGGATAAGCGCCTGTGACCCGTTAAATGTAGTACTATTAATACCAACAATGGCAACGTCCACAAAATTAAGTCTTACCACTTTCTGACATGACAGGAGTCCAATAGAGGCGCGAGTTCTTTCATCAAACCTTCATTAACTGACAGCAGCTTTGCGCGGAAAGTGGAGCATATGAATCGTGCACAGAACACAAAACTGACGAGAGCGGCTCCGGTGGAAAACTGACGAGATCTAATAAAACTTTCAGATGACATGCAGCTCATTTCTCCATCACTATAAGTTAACCAAAACACACATAAAAACACGAAACACCCGGTAGAAGGGCGTTTGTGCAGCAGAGCGTTCCTGTTCCGTTCACACAGCGCGTGTGCTCCGCGAACGCGGTTGCGAGTCCTGAACATTTCCAGGTGAGTTCCGTTACAGAACGCGGTTGTCACTCCCTGTACTCAACAACTGTATTCTGCTGCTGTGTGAATGTGGCCAATAAAATGAGATTTTTTTTTTTGTTAACACAATTTTATATAGGCTATGAGTAGGTAAAATACTGAAATAAATAAATAAATAAAATGACCTTTTGATCCGTTTAACTGATTGTATTAATCGGTCAAACTTCAAATTGGTCGGTTGACGGTTAATCGGTTAAAATGAGCATCCCTACACAGAGCCGTAGATCACTGAGAAGCTACGTGTTGAGTTTCGAGGGTGATTCAATGGCGCAGCTTCTCAGTGATCTACGGCTCGGTGTATAAGCTGGCGTTCCTTTCAAAAACAGCTGATGGAGATTTACCGCTCATCAAAGAACCAGCTTTACTGACAAAATGGGCATAATGTATTGTTCGATATATATAAAAAGGTTTATATGCCAATTGTTCGCGAAAATGTTCGTACGCAGATTTTAAAGCCACTGTGTAAATATATGCGTGTTGGTGCTTGTATATGAATTTTACTGAGAGGTTTAAATGTTTTACCATTTGTGCCAGTTTACACGTTAATGCACTTTGAACAGCAGGCACGCTAGCTCCCACTGCGCCATGCTGACCTCATCACCATGAATGTTGCATGATGGGAACATGGGGCGATGAGATCATATCTAAAGGAAACCCCATTATATTCTCCCCAACTCTGCATCTCTTTCACATCTCTTCACTCTGCTCATCCATCAGCCCTCCCTCCTCCAAAAGCGAGTGCGGGATGACTCATCCTTTCACACCTCTCCCCTGGTGCCTCCTGTCAGACCGCAAGCCTCCCAACAGCCCCGCATACAGGCTTGTGTGTTTCGTATCGGCGTACAAATGAGTCGGGGTCTGTTTTCGTGCCTTTGACATTCGTGCAGCGGGTGACAAAAGACCCCAGCGTCTCATGCAGCGGACATTTTCTCGCAGAAACGCTGAGCCTGCTGGATTCTCATCTCCTCAATGTGCGAGTTCCTCGCTCGCAGGAAGGCGAGGAAATGCCATGTCTGTGTATGTTAGCATGTATGCGTCTTGTGTAACTGTGAGAGTCGTCCTAAACTACGGATGCTGGGTGTCTGCCTGAACGCTATCAGAAGGAAGCACCATGTGTGCTCCCTGCTCCCTTTAGGAAATACTGCCATGCTTTGTAAATGATAGAGCTGAACATGGAAAGGGTGGACAGCCCTATCCTTCCTCAATATGGAGGCCAACCGGTCTCTGTTACATCCTTGTACTCTGTTTTTGCTCTTTCATTTGTCATCTGGCTCTGTTTTTCTTTCGGTCTCAATCGCTAAATAAATACATCTCACAAAAGGCGACAATACATCAAAGTTTTGCTCAATAGTGTGTCAGAAGCAGGAAGCTCTGAATAAGGCACAAACTAAAACATGAATCATTCACCCAAAAATTAAAATTCACTCCTTGCGCAATTGCAAACCTCCTTTCTTCTCTTTCGGGGAGCTCAAAAGGAAATGTTATGAAGAATGTTCACACTGCTCTTTTCCATACAGTGATGCTTCTCATTTTTTGGTGAGCTGTTGCTTTAAAAGCACAGCATGTCATGTATGTGGAGCATAAATATTTGCATATGTGAGATATTCGAGAATAATAACAATTCGGTGTATAATTTTGTA
Organism: Enteromius anoplus; assembly: GCA_032359395.1. Taxonomy (NCBI): domain Eukaryota; kingdom Metazoa; phylum Chordata; class Actinopteri; order Cypriniformes; family Cyprinidae; genus Enteromius; species Enteromius anoplus. Next base: position 5,961,636 of record JAUMHG010000079.1, read on the forward strand.
CCGATCGACCATAAAACTCTCAGTCTGTCAGACAAAGGGCAGGTTATTATTAGCAGCATTGATTTTAACAGACAAGAAAAGCTCACTTTATTTTTGTGTGTGTGCGCTTGCATGCATTATTATTACAGTATTATTTTCTGCATGTACTATTATAGTATTTATGAATAATTGTGTTACTAATAGTTTACAGTAACATGGGCATCATAGCGTCAGTGCCCTGTTCAACCCCTATTATTGCTCATTAACTATTCAGATCCTTTCATCAAACCACACACACACATGCACTCACACCCCCTAATAATGATATCGCATTACAGGTATTGATCTACACCATTTGTGCGATGCCTCTGTCACCCAACTCCTCTGAAGCTAGGTCCCAAAATGCACTCCACTTCTCTCACTCCCCTCTTTTCCACTCTTCTCTTTGTGTCCAATCCATCAGAGCATATTTATTTGTATGCTCTTTGTTTGTTTTGTTTGCTTGGTTTTAACTTTTGTTCACCAATTGCATGACACAAAGAAATTCCAAAGGATTTGTCTAATGCGATAGGTGACGTCAAAATTAATGGTATGCAATTTCAGCATTGAATGGGTTTTGTCTTAGCATGCATTATGACATCACCTCCGGGTTCGGCTGAATCTGTAGTAGACAGCCATATTCGTGCTTGGACGTGCAGTTATTGTCCCTCCCTATAAGTCTGATAATAGAGGATTTCTCTGTTAAGTAACAGGGCGGATTTGTTTGGAGTTCTTAGCAATAGTAACTGCTGTTGCTAAGTAACTGTTGTACTACGAACTAAGCACTGTATGGCCATAATAAGCATCTGATTTGAATTCAATTGTTTTGTTTTTTCAAAAGATTTTAAAGATCAGTGTCTGGTATTCTTTCCGGCAAATCCCTGCAGTACTTGTCTTCTATTGAGCAAACGCATAAGATCAGTATATAAACCTGTTAGACAGCCTACCTTGTGCTCACACACTCGCCTTCCTCTCCTGCTGCATATGTGAAACTCAAGTGCAGTTCACCTCTATATGTAGCTCTGTCTGTTTCAACACAAAGAGCACTACATCCCCTCCACTTAAAGATTCTTAAAAGGGCTGTCCAGCCTGATGCCATACAGAAACCTTTTAACCAAGATTCTATTAAGCCGTACCACACAAGTGAGAGTGCTGTTTTATAGTGGTTAGCACATTCCCTTAGAGTTGCTTGGGTGGTTGTTGGGGTATTCATCGTTACTTAGATAAATCTACCAATACATGAGGTAAAATGCGATCATATGTAATATTCTTTGGGTCTGCTGTTTAGATAAAGCATGTTGTTTCTTAACTTTTTTTATCTGTTTTGTTTTCCGCAGGTGATGTCTCAGTAGAGCTCCAGTTTCCTTCAGCTCCCTCTGGTAAGAGAGCCCAGCACTTCAACTGAACCTCCACTGCTTGATCCAAAATGGCTGCCACCAAAAGCGGTTATGAAGGGAAAATAGCTGGCCTATATGACCTAGACCGCACACTGGGCAAAGGCCATTTTGCCGTAGTCAAACTAGCCCGTCACGTGTTCACAGGACAACTAGTAGCAGTCAAAGTTATCGACAAAACAAAACTTGATGACTTAGCGACCGGCCACTTGCTTCAAGAAGTCCGCTGCATGAAACTCGTCCAGCACCCCAACGTAGTGCGACTGTATGAGGTCATCGATACGCAGACCAAGCTGTACCTCATTCTAGAGTTGGGCGACGGAGGTGACATGTACGACTACATCTTGCGCCATGAAGGCGGGGTGGCCGAAGACACGGCGAAACTGCACTTTGCGCAGATCATTCGAGCGATAGCCTACTGCCATCGTCTGCATGTTGTCCACAGGGATCTGAAGCCGGAGAATGTGGTGTTCTTCAGACAGCAGGGGACAGTGAAGCTGACAGATTTCGGCTTCAGTAACCACTTTAAGCCTGGGACCATGTTGATGACCAGCTGTGGTTCGCTAGCATATTCCGCCCCAGAAATACTGCTAGGCGAAGAGTATGACGCTCCAGCAGTGGGTAAGTGACAAAACTGTTTTTTATTGGACATTGCACCTCCTACAGATTGTTCTATCACAGTTTTCCCTCTTCTGTCTGTTTGTCAAGTGTGTCATTTCATTCAGACAGTCAATCGGAATGCATTTAAAATCCCTGATAATCACATTTGAGCCAAATTCCCATTCTGAAAAACCCACAACATCAAAAGATTCATAGATTTTAAGTTTTCAAAGAAAAACAGATTCATAGTTTCAGGCGGCCATAGACTTAAAGGGCTAGTTAAAATTACCCTACAGTAGGATTTACTCACCCACAAGCCATCCTAGTGTAAGCTATATGACTTTCTTTTAGAACACGAATACAGTCTGAGTTTTATTAAAAAATGTCCTTGCCTTTCAAAGTTTAATAATGGCATTGAATAGTTGACAATATTTGAAACAAAATAAAGTGCATCCATCCATTATAAAAATTAAAAAAAAAGGCTATGCCTATGCCATGCTCTGGAATGGGGTAATTTTCATTTTTGGGAGAACTATCCCTTTAAGATTTTGATGATTTTAACGATTCATAGATTTTAAAGAGTTTCAGAGTTTTAAAGATTCCAACAATGAAAGAATCTTGGATTTAAGATTCTAATCACTTCTAATTGCAATTCTAATTAAAAAAAACTCCTAATTGCAAAGATTTAGAGATAAGATAAAACTATTTTTTTTCTATTTTTCTATTTATGTTTCTTTTTAGTGTGTCCTTTTATTCAGGCAATCAGTCTTCATAAGAGGGGCTAAATTCTGTGCTTTCGGACACTTAATTTACATGCAGCACAGTCAAACTAATCTGCTAAGGGATTAAATCGCAGAAGCGTGTGGGCCAGCACATCTAACTCTGTGTCTGTGTCACAAGAACACCGGGACGTCTCGCTCTCCTCTCACAGTTGATCCCCCCCTCTCCTCCCCCCATGTGCCGCTTATGGGTTTAATCGCTGCTGTTTGCAGAGCAGAAATCTTTTACTGAATGAACAGCACATCTGTGCTCTAGCAGGGGTCAAGCTAGGAGATTTGTGTCAGGTCAGACATACACATGACTTTAGAGTCCCTGCAGTAAATTCGCATAAAAGTTAAATTCTCATTGAATATCCGGGAAATTATGGATTCCAATCATCATTGACATTTACACCATTAAAACCCCATAATATTAGACTGCTGAGATGTATAGAATGTCTTTGCTGCCTGCTGTACTGGTGCTTTACTGTTATGCTTTGGTCTGGGATTTTCTTTTACGGTACGTGCCAAATTGTTGTGTCTTCGAATATTTTTTGGAGGATGAATGTGGCTAGCCTATCCATCATCCATTCCATTGTTTAGACCCAGTCACCTTATTAAGCTCCGGAGACTCAATGTACGGCAAAGGAGAGGGGGAGAAATGAGAAGAAAGCAGATTTAGAGAGAGAGAGGGATTCAATGAGAGAGAGACTGGGGCAAGCAGAGGGACAGACTTTAGAGGACACTAGAGCTTAACATTGACTCAGACAGGAGGATGAACAGTAACAGGGCTGACAACAAATTGTTCTCTCTCTTTCTCTTTCATGTTATTGTCTTGTACCAGTTCAGTAACGCTTTCTGTGAACACACACTCTGAACTACAGTCTGGAATGTTCTGAAGATTATAGAATAAAAGTGATTCCAAACATTCCAAGATTCTATACATTTAAACATCAGTTCAGTATCACAGATTTTGAAGATTCTAATGATTTTAATAGTTCTGAATATTCCTTCATAAATTCTAAAGGTTATAAAACCTCTAAAACCTTTAGAGTAGATTCTAAGGATTCATAGTTTGAAAAGTTCACAAATTGACAGATTCGCAGGTTTCAAAAATTCATAGTTTAACTGATAGATTCATGATTTTAAATGATTTTAAAATTTAAAATGGAGATTCGTAATTTTTTCAAAAGTGACTAGGTTGCTTGAAAGACTAGTTGACTTAATTAGGTCTTAGTGAATTTGGGAATAATTAGGCCAGTTGGTTTCATGTTTCATGGGACGTATTCATACAACTCAAGTTCTTGTTCTAAAATAGTTGGAGTGCAACAGAATAGAACAGAACGTAAGGTTCTAGGGGTGTGTTTTGCGAGTTGAACTATTTTTAGCTTGACACACTGTCTTAAAAACGCAACGCTCATGACAAATGAGACTCATGTTTGACAGATACAAAGAAGGAGAGGTGGAGAGCCAGAGAGAGAGAGACAGACTTTAGAGGACACTTGAGCTTAACATTGTGGCACAGACAGGTTGATGAAGACTTACAGGGCGACATTGAACCTGTCTGTCTCTCTTGCTGTGTCTCTCTCTCGTTCCACTTGGGATTTCTAGAGCACAGATGTGTGCTGAGCTGCCATGTGTGCCCTTCCGCTCCTCTGCTCTGACATTATTAATATCATATTTGTATGATATTTCTGCCAGCGCGTCATGTGACGTTGGAACAGTAATTCTCACAGAGGCTTCATGTGCCAGAATTAGATCTGCACAAAGTGGGTCAGTCTCCACAGAGACCCAGCAAAGCATGCAAAGGAGTCTATACACACACACATGCACAGTAGGATGCGAGAAGCATGTGAACCTGGGGGTTTGACTCACCTCTCCCCAAGCTAAATCTACCCATGGTAGCCTAGAACTAGAGCAGATAAGGGAAGAGTAGTCATGCATTACAGATGTTTAACTTACTAGGTCAATCAAAATGAACAGTAAACACGCATATACAAACAACGGAGAAGCTTTCCTATAGCTGTAGTTTAGCAGTTAGCATTTTAGCCTGAATACAAAAATCTGACTCTTAGTTTCCTGACTCAGTTTTTGAAGATGAGAGCATGTTGCACAACAAGCCCATGTTAGCATTTGGCTAATTTAGCTAGCTTCTCAAGTGCATTCACACTAACATACTGTATAACTGGATCCATATCCTTTGTAGGGCTACACAGTTTTCAGAAAAAAATTACAGCATAGGATAATTTTTAAGCTTGGCAGCTCATGATAGGCCGTTTTTAGTCTTGGTTCACAGTAAATGCTGCTTCACACGAATTAGAACAAGATGACGACCATCTTGCTAAACTTGCTGAAGCAGATGAGAAATTCATAAAGCCGTAAATAACTGTAGTGCAATATTTAAATTGTAAAAAATCATCTCTTTTGACTTTTATTTAATGCTTTACTTATCATAAATGGCAAAATCACAGATTTTTTTTGTGCATAATGATATTTTGCTAGCACCAAAAATAGAGACTTAATCAAAAACATCCAAACGCTGTTCCATTTTTACAGTGCTAGTTTATTTGTTTCAGCATTTCTTGTGAAGGCAATGGTTTAATCAGCTCCTGACGTTTGCTAAGCATAGGCTGGCATCTGAAACTTCATCTGGAAAGCCTTCTTGGCTAGCAGTTCTAGGTCAAGCTGATGCCATTAACCTCAGTAGCAGGAGAGAGTGAGAGAGATGGGAAAGAGTAGAACGCCTCTCTGGGAAGCTGATATCTAATGTTTGAACTAGTGAACAGAGAAGGGTCTGGTTTCCACTGTATGTGTCTGTGCAAATATTTCTTTTATTCTTTTTTTGTGCGTGCATGAGCCCGAGCCTGTGTGTGTGTGTGTGGATGGCTGAATATTCACTAGCTCAGTGAGAGGTTTTATTCATAGTCAGTAATCAGCTGCTCGGCTCTAATCCACTCACAAGAGTTCAGTCACTCAGTGCCAGCTCACACACACACACACATGCACACACATCTAAGCTGTAATTGCCACTCTATTCAAAACACAACATTTAATGCATACTGGTTTTGTAGGGACCAAATATAATCACGTTTATATTTAAAATGAGTTATGTTTAGGGTTAGAAAATATCTAACTCTGTAAAAACAATAGAAGTCAATGGAAAAGCATCACCGTGTGAAAGGAGCTCAGTGTCATCAAGATTCAGGTTGTCGACACTGCTGATCAGAGATGTTCTGAGAGAGATAAGCTGGGAGAGACACACACCTACACACACACACTCTCTCTCTCTTCAATGTTAACACATACTTTTTCCAACATGCAGTCTTGCTCTGCATTAAAGTAATTTGGAATGCTGCAAAACATGATTTCTGTTTCCAACAAATGCTGTTTTAAGTTTTCTATTTAAATTTAAATTTAAAAAGAAAAATCAAAATAGATGTAATTTTTCTTTTTTTTTACTGTATTTTTGATCAAATCAATGCAGCCCCGGTGAGCATTAAAAACGTAATGAAAAGTCTTACAGAAAATAGTATAGTCTCATTTTCTTATATTGTTGATGTCCAAGTATTTTGAGCAAAATTCTGTTGATTACAGGATAAGAATTTAATAATTTTCAAAATTCAAGATTCTATACATTCTTTTAAAATACTATAAAAAATTCCATATCAGAGATAATTTTCAAAGATTTGAAACATTCTAAAGGTAAGATTCTGAGATTCAAAACAGTGCAGTTCTACTATTATGTGATATTTACATAGATTGTTTATAAATGTAGAGATTCTGCTGTCCTCTTTAATTGGAATCCTTAGAGTCTGTACAAAACCTCAAGACATTTTCACACAGTTGTCACATTATGTAACCTCAGCACAGATCGACAGGAAGCAGTTCCTTGTTAGCCTTCATTGTGTGTAATGTGTTTTGTGTAAACTGTAGTCACATGGCACTCACACACAGAGAGGTGTGCTGCTTGGACACACAGAGTTATCTTGCCATGACTTATTTTAACAAGATGAAAAGATAAAAAAAAAAACTTTCAATACACACAACATCATTGTATGCTAAAGATAGTTTAATTAATAAAATCGTTTGAATGCTAAAATTAAGTTTTAGTTAAATAATGCACTAAAAATATTTCTATTCATGTTCAACCAGACGTATGTTATAAAAGCATTTGAGTGTGTTTAAAAAATACAGTTTGCGCTTTTCAATAGACGTTAAATAACATGCATGCATGCCAGCACAAGATATAGCGTTCGTGTCTGTGTCTGTATCTGTGCAGGAACACACAGTACAGAAAGCAGAAGAGAGGGCTTATTGTTAGAGCAGTTAAAGACACTGCTTGGACAATGCTGTCTCTCTGGACTGTCTCTCACACTGATCCTTTGCTCTGATTCACACAGCAGATAGATGCTCTTTCAAACAGAATTTATCCTTTCTCACACACACATACACACACACATTGAGAACAGAATGTCAGATTTGAAGTTGTTCAATTTCAAGAATTTCTACACAGCTGTTTGCACCATGCTTTTATTTTTTATATACTCATAATGGAAATTGTTAAGCATTTGTTAAGCTCTTTTTTTACTTTAAAAGTATTGGTTGATTTATTTATTTATTTATGTAATACTATTTTTTTATACGTACTATATTATTGTTGTTGTTATTTAAAAGATACCTTATTTAATAATATATACTTAATGTTAATGTTTTAATATAAAGGAGTGTTAATTTAATGATCTTTTGTGATCGTAATAATAAATGTAACACGTTAATAGTGTAATATTATTTAGTTTTATTACTAATGATGATGATGAAGTAATCAAGGTGGGTCATTAGTGATCCAAAGCAGGGTTATTATTATGAATTGAAATTAAACCATAATAAAAAAAGAAATTGTTCGTAAATAAAAATATACCTGAAATAAACTTTTGAAGGACTGAATTAACTCTAACTAAACAATCAAATATCAAGGGATCTATTGTTTGCATTCATCCTCTGGCCTTTTCTGAATTTCTGTATTCACCAATGAAATTCCAAGAATATCACAGCCATATTTAACTGCCGGTCAGGTCAGCACACTAGACCAAAGCACATTCTCGGTCCTTTTTGCTTTCGAAATCAAAGGTTAAATAGAATGTTATGAATATGAAATGAGTGATCTAACCAAGGAAATCTAAACTGATTCGAATTGTTTTAAAATCTGACTTAAATCTGAGTAAAGCTTATACCTCTCACCAATATTGCACCATCCATATTTGTTTCTTTTTTTTTCACACGCTCTATATATATCAAAAGGAAAAGAGGAAGTTTGTTTTCTCGGAACATCACTCTGGAAAAGTACGCCACTAAAACAAACACATCTCTTGTGGGACTTACTCGCCCCCTCTCTAACTTTTCTCTCTTTTTCATGTCCTGTTCACTCTGTCGTTAGTTCATGATGTTCTGTCAGGCTTCCTGGGATTCTGGTGTGACACAGAGTGGATGGAGAAACAATTTCATAGTCAGAAACATATGTCTAAAGAGAATGGTGATACATGATTGGTTAAATGACTTAATTATTGTCTGAGGGCATACATTGACTCTGTTAAAGAAGTTTTATTCATGTTTTAGTTTCACTCAAGCTGTCTTCGTGTTTTAGTTAGTTTTGTGTAGCGTGAGCATGTGTCACATGTGCTTTGGACAAAAACCCTTGACACGTTTCTTCCTCTTTTCTGTACAATTCCCATTACACTTCTCTCTTGGGGTGTAAATATTTACATCGACAACAATATGATTTGGTTGCATCTTGAAATCATAGTGATATAGCGCTAATATTAGTAGAAATAAAAAACAGATATTTAAATATAGACTTAAATATAAATATAATAAATATATATATATATATATATATAAATAAATTCATGAAAATTGTATTATATTATATTTAGTGCTGTCAAACTAAATATTTCATAATATTTTAAATATTCTATTTTATATAAAGATATATTTAATATATACATTTTAAAATATGTATGTATATATATAAAGATATAAATTTTTCTTACATATATGTACATGTGTTTGTATTAATTTATACATGATAAATATACCCAGTATACACACACACATATATATATATATATATATAATGTAAACAAAAACTTGTATTTTGGATGTGATTAATTACAATTAATCGTTTGACATTAGTTATAATATTAATTGTACTTATTATTATATTACTCTTTTTTTTCTCATTTAAATTACAATTTGGATGTTGGACTGCATTTAAAACAAATAAACATTGCAAATAAAAAATAAACATTTTAATGTCTGTTATTGTGTATCTTTCAGATATCTGGTCACTCGGTGTGATCCTCTATATGTTAGTGTGTGGACACCCACCTTTTCAAGAGGCCAATGACAGCGAGACCCTCATCATGATCATGGACTGTCGCTATACAGTGCCAAACCACGTCTCTCCAGAATGCAAAGAGTACGTATGTCATTTAAACTTTGCCTAGACACATGCAACTAATAAACACATTTCTCAGATTTAATCAAGAAGGTTGGAGGTTATTGTGTTTTTATACACTGCTTTTTCATTAATTTTATTTTTTCACTTGAAGCAAAATTGCAATAAATTTAAGGCTCGTTTACCGACAACATATTTTGTTTTAATAGTTCATTTTTCTTACTCCAATTGGTATTTGTTATTTGAACCTCACTGCATTTATGCATTAAAACAAGATTTTTTTCCAAGACCTATAATGTCATCTTAAGCAATTTTACCAGGAGCAATGACAAGAATAGATGTTTTTGAGTTGATGTCTAAATAGTCTTCTCTTCATCATTATAGACAGTAGTTAGGCATTATGTAACAAGTATTATTAAATCTGCTGACTGTTTTCTTCAGGGTCAGCAGATGTCATATATAAATGGTCTTTTCTTTCCATGCTGGTGCTGTCGAGTTCACTATTTTTGGAAACGAGTACTACCAAGGACATGACCCTGGTAAAACCCTTTCCACAAAGACCTGATCTGATGCATGGCCAGCAAAAACATGCTTGAGTAAATAGACTAGTTTTTAAGATGTCCTTGACAGCCGTGCAATTGGAACATGGTGTTTTGTTGTGGTTTATATTCTCTGAGAACTGGCATGATGTATTCTCTCAAGCACCACTCCCTCGCACTCCAGTTCATACCACTTTCACGCTAAACTTCATACCTACATGTAGACCGGAGCCTATCTGAACATACTGTACTTTTATCTGTTTACACCCACTTGCACCAGCCAATCACAGGATGTTTCTCTCTAAATGATGCTTGAACAAGCCAATCAGGCTTTGTTTTTATTATTTGAAATGTTCTTGGACGTTAGATTTAGGAGCAAGTTATGACAGACACAGAATTTCCATCCTTAAGCCAGGTGACGTATAATTAAAGTATCCAGTCATGGCAACTCCCTCATTTAACTAGAATTTCCAGACTGATCAGATGCACTTGACTACTGAACTAAGCTTTAGTATGTTGTAATGCTTTTAATACGGCTTGGGCATGATTTGGAATTTGGTCTGAATTGAAATCAAGTCACAAAAATGCTTTGCAAAAAAATTGCATGACTACTAAACTTATTAAAAACATTTTTTAAATGTATAACTAAAATGACACCTTTTTTTTATTTCATTTGTGTGTAAACTTGAATTATAACATACAAAACATTCTCGATTCATTTCTAAATTGCGCACAAGCCTGCTTTTAAGTGTGTTTACTGCAGTTCTATAGTGACCAGATTTTTACACAAGGCTGCCTTTTGTCAGAGTGAAGTTATTTTTAAGTGGGTTTATTCCAGGCTATTTGTAGTCAGAACATCCCCAAAGCAACAGCTCTCAGGCTTGAGTTTAGGTCTGAATCAGTCAATTGTGCAAGAGTGTGTGTACAAGTGTGTGTTAGACATCTGGGCTTGGCTGTACAGCCAAACATAGTGACTGGGTCACATGGTCTTAACCACAATCAAAAGCTTCCTTTAATAAGAAGGGTTTTCTCAGAGGAGAACACTTGTGTCTTCAGGCAGACTTTCATCTTGCTGTTCGTTTTTTTTTTTTTTTCCTCCCACCCCTTCTCCTCACGGCTATTTAAGGTCTTGAGGTTAAACACACCAAGAGACTATACTGATGTTCAAGGGCAATGGAGCATGTGGGATTATAAACACAAATACTCAAAAAACACACCTCAAAACGGAGAACATCTCCCCCTGTTGGTCGTCTGTGTGAGATGCACATTTCAGAAACGTTTGCCAGTACCGCATTGAAATAAAACACTCAAATGCCTTGAATAAACAAGCTGGGTGCAGTGCATTCACACATACACGCACAAGCTTGGATGGCAAGAGTTCCAACCAATTCCGTATTCTTTCCGTTCGCCTCACTGAAGCACCAATTCTCTGCAGGTGCTCATGAATATTAATTAGCAGAAAGATAAGCACTTCCTTTTCATTCCGTCTCCTCTGACGGCAAGATGCGCCTGTGCAATCATCGCCTGTCAGCTAGGCAGAGAATATTTATTAAGATTGCTAGAAAAGGAAAGTATGAAAATTGCAACTAGAGTGGGACCGAAATGAAGTGAGATGGAGGCAAGAGTGGTGAAGGGTGACAAAATCAAGCCTATTTGTGAAGATGGGATATTTCTTTCTTTCCCCCGACAGAAGGTCATGTCTGATGTTCTCGTTCTGCTCTGGTAAAAAAACGAATAACAATCTCTCATCATTCTCTCCCTCTCATTTCCCCCATTTCCCATCAGTTTGATTTCGCGTATGCTGCAGAGGGATCCGGCTAAACGAGCATCTCTGACTGAGATAGAGGGCCACCCTTGGTTGCAGGGTGTTGACCCTTCACCTGCTGGGCACACAGCTGCCCCACTCACCTCCCACCGCAGTTTGTTACCCGAGGAGCATGAGTTCATCCTGCAGGCCATGACTAGTGGAAGCATTGCTGACCGAGATGCCATACAAGAGTGGGTATCTCTTTATTCTTCTTGGATATTTTCTTTTGGTCTCAGAATAGCTTTGCCTCCTCAGAGTTGCATTATGTCATTAATACAAATGCATATTTTGTGATAGAGCACTGGAGGCTGACCGATATAACCACATCACCGCCACATACTACTTGCTGGGAGAACGGCTCCTTCGAGAAAAGCAAGAGCAGTCAAGTCTCTCTCCTGAACAAAGACATACACAGTAAGTCCCAGGATTCTTAACCACATTTAAATCTGAAGGCGTTGTAGAGATGAGGTGGTAGAGATAATCTTACTACTTAACCCTTGTTACATGGATTCCTTATACTGAGCACTGTTGTTGGTTCTGTTACAGGAGACCCATGTCAGAACCACTGGACTTGGTGAGCCAAGTTCCCCAGACTGATACGCTAAGAGAAATACCTCTAGCTTCCTTAGCGCCTCTTGGTTCTCTGTCTTCCGGCTATGTCCGACGTGGTGTGAGTGAATCTGGGGACCTCTTGGCTCCCAAATCCAACCGTCATGACAACTCCTTCAGTGACTTTTGCAGCACGGCTCCCTGCTTGAGCCTCAGTCTGCGCCCTCTACCTCCAGACCAACCTACTGTCAAGAGCCTTGGAGCCTTACAGCAGATCTGCGAGGAAGAAGAGGATGAGGATGATGAAAACGAGCAGAACAGGGATGAGACAAAGCTTGAGGTGGCACAATGTAAATTGGATCCTCTTCCTTCGAGGGATCTCTCGTCGAGACCTCCTAGAACATCTTTGCAATCAGAGACTCCAATGAGAACAGGGAGGCCAACTTGTAAAGTGATGGACAACTGTGGAACTCTGGCTGAGGAGGAGGAGATTGAGGAAGGGACTGAAATCACGGAAGAGCAGAAGAAGACTCCGGATTTAGTGTCTAACATCCCTTCTGGCGTCATGGAACATCAAAGACAGATGTTCCCAAATACTGAAGCCCATGTGGAAGAGGTAAACCATACAGAGCAACCAGGTAGAGGACAGGTCGTTTCCACCCACCCTAGTTTGTCTTTAGATGAACAAGAAGGAGAACAGATTCAAGGTCCAAATATAGATGAAGCTCCACCACCTCCCAGACTAGATGTTGTTCAGTGCTGCTGGGGACAACGTGAACCTTCAAAGGACACACTAGAAAACAACAATAACACCTTAGCCAAATCTCGACTGCTTGAAGTTGGGGTGGTGTTAACCCCATGTGGTTCCCCGAGGTCCCTTCCAAGGAACCACTGTGTGGATCTGGGTCCCGATGGGGTGGAGATGCGTAAGACCGCGGGTGAAGTCGAGAAACCTGAGGAGGTACAACCTAAACCTCAGAAGGGCCTCCAGGGCACCAGGGACACAAGCACAGACCCTGCTATCCGGTCCGATCCCAGCAAGGTAAAGAACGTAAACTTGCGAGACCGTCTGCTGCAGTTCCCGCTCTGCGAGAAAGCCTTGTCCTTCAACATCCAGCCCACTTCTAAAGATAAGCTCCTCCCATTTGCACAGTACAACTGCTGCCATGTGTTGTAGAGGTTGTATCCCAAGATCAAAGAACAAACTGATATCAACCGAAACCCTCCAACTTCTACAACTCTGGAGTTGTTCAGACAATGAAAGAAAAAGTGTGTTCTCACCTCATACTGTAACCTCAGAGGTGCTTTTCCACACAGTCTACTTAATGTATATCTTTATTTTCTTTCCCTTACCCAGCATTCCTTACTGCTTTCCTGTAAAACAGTTAACCTCTTGGCAATGCTGTGTATGCGAACACCTGTATCCACTGACACTGCTCACTATATTCTGTGCTATCTCAGAGACTTTGATTATTGTATGTCTTGCTAGCGTAGGAGCTTCAATTCAGTAACTTGTCATTTTCCACTGTAATATCTTTACCACAATAAGAGTTCCACCGAGTGTAGTCATATAACTAAGCAAGCAACACATACAGTAATAAGACAACACAAGAACAGACAATGAACAATCACAACAGTGGATGTTTGGATTTAAGAACAGTCACTGTAGTAATCCTGACAAGTGTTTGGTTTTTGTTCGATTTGTTTTTGCAGGTAACTGTGAGGCAATGGTCTTTGTTTAGAACGTTTAAGAAGTTGCATGCTGTGGCATTGTTGTTGTTCCCACACCACTGTCTCAAGCTAGCATCTTTACCTTCAGGCAGTGGGGCAGGAAGCAGAACACTTTGCCACATTGATACAGTGAACAGTGACAGTTTGGGAGCATGGTTATGAGAGCATGCTAAATTAGAACAGCTTAGCATTGCATTAGCATTTTGTGAGCAGGGAAATGACCAGGGAAAGAAGCTAAGTATATCTGTATTTTTGGGGGGAAAAAAACACAAGAAGAGGGCTCAAACAGAGATTATTCTGAGAGATTACGACAAGAGACTTTGTGAAATGGACATATTACACAAAATAGAAGATTGGTCTTCCTGGAGCTATATTTTGGAGTTTGTTTTAAAACTGCTATTTCTTGGAAATATTATGAAACTTTTATCAAGTATTAGAGAGTTATCAAGGGTGTTTTGGAAAGATGGTGACAAAGACACTTTTTTTTTTTTTACATAAGGAGATATGCGAGGGAGATTACATAACATTTTATCTATTTTTGTTTAATCATCTGTCTCTGGGTGCGTCATTAACATATGTTGTAAGGGGATAAGCTGTTTGAAATATCCAGTCATGTACAGTGTATATATTATTTTGGACATATTATGCTATTGGTATAATGTTGTATTTTGACCCTTGCACCGTATACATACCAAACATTTCAACCCCCCCATTTTAGATCTTATTCAGTGAACGTAGCAGATTGATGAGACTAGTTTGGTGACTGAAAAAAAGGTCATGTAGTTTCTCGTGTCATAGTTGTAAATACATTTGAAGAGCTGTAACGTAACGCTAAATAGCGTAGCTGAACCTAGCTTAAAATGTACACTGACAAAATCCAGCCTTCGTATGTTGCAATGGCATGAGTGAAGTTAGCGGTTACTGTTGTTTTTACCTCCTAAACAGCCTAAACACATCACATAATCATTTAGATAGCAAACGTGACTGTGGTTACTGTTACTTTGGTACTCTAAAAGACGTCAAAGCTATTCAGTCACTTCACATGTTCATCATTTTCTGCGCTATACATAGTGCACTTTTCACCGGTGAATTACATTTTTTTGTTGTTGTTTTTTTGTCATACAGTAGTCAATGGAAGTACAAATGTCAAGTCCACATATTTTTCTTTGCAAAATCTTGGACCACAGATAAGCTTGACCAAATGCACAAGAATATATCATGTAAGAGGTGCTTTTGGAAGAGATAGCAAGTAATATAGACCTATATAGACAAATTACATATCCATAACTTCTGAGATTAGAATTTTCATTCCAATTCTATGTTTGATCAAGGAACACCCATCCTGGCCTCGGATGATTTGTAAGTACAACCTTCTGGACCAATCAGAGGGAAGAGTGATGTATACGCAAAGCCAGACATGCACTATATTTTCGTAATCAGCATTTTATTTTCTTCTTATTTTGATGTTTCTCATTTGACATGGGTCTCCGTCCTTCAAAGCATCTGTAATCACTTTACAGCAGAAGTCGGAATTGGGTTTGTCTATAGTCCCATTGACCCTTACTAAAACTATGACTGTGTCTCAATGAGATTAATTTATTTTTATATTTATTTATTAAAACTGATTAAACTGCCACTTGTGTTGTCCAATTTTTTTTAATAGAACTAGAGCACTAGACCACAGTGATTCTCATGTACGGTGGTTTATTGTATGATGTGGTTTTCCTAGTTTTAAACCATTTGAATATTATCATAGCTTCTTCAAGGCCACTTCCATCACTTAACATTTACACAACATATTCAGTGAAGCAAGTATTGAGTGGTTATTCATACCAGCAAAATCAGCTGTAATAATACGATCACTTTTGATGAAATGTAAAAATACACAAAAAGTTAAAATCCGATATTGAACAAAAAAAATCATATACAAACACAACAACCACAAGAAACTAAAATTAAATACGCAATTCCATAGTGATTGTGGTTATGTTTTAAAATACAGCACAATACATCAACATTTATACCTGCCATCAAACTTGCCTTTATCATACTCGACCTTAATCTCTTTTTAGTAGTTTCCAAAAAAGTGCCACCGATGCAAACAATTATTAACTTGGGCTGAAACACCCTGTAAACTATGAAAGCAATCTGGTACACTGTGCCACATGGTATATTTGCAAGCTAAACATGACTTTATAGCCAAGCACTGCCCTTCTTGTGATTGTCTCTATGGAAATAGTCTTTGGCTACTCTTCCATTTAGGCTTTCAAAGGGACTTTATCCTCCAAACGAGAGCGCATGATCCTCTGTAATACAGAAAATTATATTTAATGACATTTATATTCATAACGTACATTAGATTTATAAAATTATTTGTTGGTTAATCACATGAAGCCTTTAGTCTTTGATAAGAAACGAGAATACATTTCACAATGAAGTAATAAAAACAGATGCAATAAGTCCGGATTATTATTAACATAAAGTTGGAAAATGATGCTAGAAATGATTGCTCTTGCTAACAGCTAAAGCTAGCATAAAGGTTACTGCTACACTTTTTGATTTACCTTTGTGTATAGATAAAAACTTTAAATGTTATACAGCTCACTAAACAAAATACTAGCATGCTAAAATGCTAACAGCTAACACTAGTAGCTAAAGTTACCTGTTTTTTAAGCGCTTGCATGGAGTGATACTCGATTTGCTCTCTCTTGATTCGGACCCAATCTGGTTCATCAGGGATCATGAAGGCCAATATCATCTTCACCATGATCAGGACATGCTAGAAGAAAAAAATAGCGTAAGAAAAAAAGAGATCATTCTAGCAGCCAGCTAATTCTAATAGCCAGCTGCTGCGTCCGAAATCGCATACTGCTTAAGTAGGTACTACATTTAAAATTGAACGTACTACCCGACTCTATATAGTATGAATGTGGGTAGTATGAATGGAGCTCGGACGTACTACAGCCGCCATATTGATGCTGTCACGTGTCACACGTCGTCACAACAGCGCGGCAATTTAAACGTTCAATAAGTCATCCGTTTATTTAGATTGTGTTAAACAAGTGTAATTTAATCACAATAAACAACGTTTTCTTCCTGA
>JAUMHG010000079.1:5979956-6000207 GCA_032359395.1 Enteromius anoplus
AAGGCAAAAACAGACTGTTTCATTCTAGGGTCAAATTCTAGGGTTGTAAATGGACCTGTAAAACCGTTTCTGGGCAAACTTACACAACGATAGTTACATTAGGTCTCAAGCACAAAAACGGTTCCTATCTGACCTATAAAACAGAAAGCAGAGGAGAGATGATGGGCGATTGCCTGTGTGACAGACTGATCTGTGCGGGACAGCGGAGTTCTCCAAGGGCTCGGGGTCCTCGATTCATGCTTCATTATTTAGAACGTCTTCACAAATCCCTGTCAGGTCTCTTACAAAGACGGCCCTGATTCAGCCAAAAAAAAAAAATCAGGCAAGAAAAAACATGTCTCTCTTCACTTATATGCTGCTAAATACATCAGCGACGTGTCAATGATATGTAAAATATGTATTCTCACAAAACAAACAAAAATTCTCGGGAGAATTAGGACTGTCTGCAGTAATTTGGCTTAAGCAGAAATGGAGGGCGTGAAAGCAAGACATCAAACATGAGTTTGAATCGGAAGCACGCGGCGGCATGCTACTCTGTGCTGTTAGGATTCGTAGCGCTGACAGAATCTGACAGTTACCAACACTTAGGGATTCTCCCACTCGAGCTTTGAGTTCATTAATACTCATGAGCCGAACAGTTGTCTCATAACACACAGGAAATGCACTGGTTAAACATGTTTACCGATCAGCTTATATAAAGCTGCGGTTGAAATGGACCCACTTTCAGGGAAAAAAAGCCACTGCAAACTGAGAAGCTTTTAAAAATTAAACGAGCAAAGCTTTAAGGGAACCTGGGGGGATCGAGGGGTAATCTACTTGATGTAAACGGATGTTTTTTATGCGGTGACATTTTTGCATTACATTTTGGAAACTAATATAAGGAAATGAACACAAGTTAAAGTACCTTAACAGTAGAAAGGACTGTTTCTGATCTATTTATATTCTGAGTAAAATTATCATAGTATATCTTCCATGCAAAATCTTGGGCATCTTTTCACAGTCTTTTAGCCGGTAAGTAACAGAATCATTTATGTGACTGATTTGTTCAAAACCAATTAAAAAAGGTTGATACAGTGAGTGAGTCATTTAGTAATTCACTCAACCGATTAGTTTAAAAAAAAGTTTGAGAGCTCGAGAGTTGGTCACATATTATTCGAAAGAAGTGTTTTATTTAAATATACCACTATTGTGCTGTGCTAGGAAGTGTATCCGATTCTGCTGAACTATTTTCACTCGCAAAGCAAAAAAAATGTCAGAAAAAGGAAAGTTTCTTAGTGTGAACTTTTGTATAAAATCAATATAAATGTTCTGGTGTTAGCTGCTAACAAGGTCCTCTTTCTTAGCTCAAAATATTACAGTCTTCACCTAGTTTTGGTGGCGATGCAATTATGTCTTTGTCCTTTACAAGGTTTCCCCTGCATTGTTTTCTATTGCAAAGAGGCAGAGGGGTGTCTGCTTGCCAGAACACTACTGCTTTATCGGCCCAAACAACACCAGTTTGTCTGTTTCTTTAGGTTAATACCAGCACACTTCCCATCACTAGAGAACGGCAAATAAAAACACTATTATAAGGAGGAGATGAGGCATGGCGGGAGCACACAAAAGAGATTTATCATGTGGCTCATTTAACAATAGCCATGGCTAGCCTGATGAAGAGGGATTATTGTCAGATGCCAGAGTGAAAATATACAACATAATATCAGCACAGAGGGCAGGACTACATATTTGTGAGCATGTTTTAACCATAATGTCAAGGCCCTAAGTTACAGTCTTCAAATGCCTTTTTTTTTCTTCTGCTTTTTAATACTAACAACATACAATAGGCACCACTGCACACAAAAAATCTCTTGATGTTCAGGGTGTAGTTGCATAAACCTCTTCCCTGTGAACTGATGATGCCCGTGTCTAGAGCTGTGGCAAACAGTCATAGTATAACTGAACAAAGCATGCTATGAAAACACACTAATAGAAGAGGATTGAACATTTTTATGTAGAAACAAATACCTTTTGCTAACAAAACTTTAGGAGTAATTATTCAATGTGATTCCAGCTTTATTGCCTTTTGAAGAGCAATGTTTGGCTATACATGTGAACCTGGGTGTTTATTCGACTAAGAAATAATAATAATTAAAAAAAAAACATGTACAAAATTAAAATTAAACCACTTTTTTTCCCTAAATGTCCAAAAGTGGGCAGTAATTTCACAGTTAGTTTTTATGTACACTAAATACACACATCGTATTTTCACAATTATTGCATGTTTGAAAAACTAAATATACTGTCATTTTTCAGAAAATATATTTAGTTTAATAAATACTAAAAAGTATCTGATTATTATTATAATTTTTTATGGTTTGCTTATAAAACAAGCAGTTAAAATTAAAGGTACAGTTCACCCAAAAGTGAATATTTACTCCACCTCGAGTAGTTCTAAAACTTTCTTTTTTTTGCTGAACACAAATGGACATATTTTGAAGAAAATTTGTGACCAGGTTGTCTTGGGCCACCATTGAGGCCCCAAAAAAACTCTCTCTTTAAAATATCTTCCTTTTTGTTGGGCAGTACAAAGAAATTCATCCAGATTTGGAACTACTCGAGGGTGAGTAAATTAAATCCTTCCCCACAAACCGCAGAAAATGTTCCACTACAATGGACAACCAACAATTCCGACTGTCTTCCGATGCACAGCACTGAAAGACTCTAACGGCACTCAAGTGCAGCAAAGCTGTGCGATCTTCATGGTTTTAAATCATGTTAAATGCAAAAACATGCATTAGACTGAACATCACCCATGAGCAATGGAAGTCGGCATGTAATCAGCGGCAAAGAAAAAAAATCCTCCTGAATTACTCCTGAATTAACTGCACCAGCCCCAACAGGCCAAGCCACCTCCCTGCCATCTCATCCACTAATGAAGCATATCTAACTTTTTAGACATGGCAGAACTAATTTAATCTAACTTCTGAGAGTGCGGTGCCATCAAATTAATTATTCATAAAGGACAGGATATTATAACTCAGTTGTCAACTCGTCGCTGTCCTTTTCAAATCCCTCTGTCTGCCTCCTCGCTTTTGTCTTCCGTTTTCATCTTTTTCTCGCACTTGTACTTTTAATCCATTACAGAGAGTTACACATTGTCATGGTCGCAGTTGAACAAAATAATTTGCTTGTGTTTTTTGAAGTTGGTCGGTGGTGGTCGGTGGTTTTATTCAGGAGTGGATCCCCGTGGGTGTCTGGAATGCAGCTGCGGGGCCAACTCCACCAAAGCATGGAGACACGATGCGGGTAATAACAAAACGCATATACCTTTACCACTCACATGAATAATACATGTCATCTAACAGAGCCCACCTTTCCTTTATGTTGCTTGGATCAGCGGGCAGGAAGAAGTGATGAGTTTGGTACCACTCACAGCAGCCTGTTGCCACACACACTCGAGTCAGCATGATGGAATGTGACCCCAGCGTGAGTGACGGGAGGAGAAGACGTGGTTTCATCAGGACTTCCCGCAGACATCAGATCTCAAAGCCACAGTACAGGTGAGACACTTGAGGGCCAGATGGGACACACGCATACACACAAAGAGACTTAATGCACTACAGCTGTATTAAGATTCAGATTAAAAGAGAAACCAGTACGTAGGTGTTTTACCATGCAAAATCAACATATTTTCATACACATTACCTCAAATGAAGGAAGCGAACTTCAAATATTTAGCTCTTGCACAAATGTAAATTCTGTCATCATTTACTCCCATTTACTAATGATGTTCCAAAGCATGTATGATTTTATTCAATCTGCAAGTGGTAATATTGCAAGAATGGTAAAGCTGCATTGAAAAAACAATACAATTAAAGTAAATGGTAATCAATGGTGTAAGCCCCAAATAGAATGTAAAAGAGATCCTAAATACTGTATGGTGTTCCCTTTAATGGGAACAATAAATAAATAAATATTTATTTTATTTTTAATATGCATTTCACATCTTTCATTTAAATGTGAGTGTGGGGTCAGTATGGGTATCAGTACTGTTCATCAAATAAATAAATAAATAAATACATACATGCATACCTATCACAGTTTTCACATAAATATTGTATTGCCTGACCATAAAATCAGCATATAATAATGATTTATGATGGGTTGTGTGCCATTTAAATTACATTTAAAATAAGTAAAAAATAAATAAATAAATTGAAACTTTTTATTTTAATTTCATCAAATAAATGCAGCTTTAGTGTGCTTAAGAGACGTCTTTCAAAACCTTTAAAAACGCTACAGATTGCAAACGACTGAATGGTAGTGTATATGGCTTTATGAATTTGTTTATTATTTTCTACATTATTTTTTTCTGAACTTGGATATTTCACAGCTATACTGACAAATTTCACTCTGCTTCTCACACAAACCTCTTATACGGCTTCAAAAGTCATATTAGGATAAATAAATGATGACAGAATTGTAATATTTGGGTAAACTATCCCTTTAATTTAGAGAAATTCACAAAAGAACTTGTGCACAGTCACTGCTGGACACACAAACACACAGTGACACACAGATCTGCGAGACAACAGCTGTGTGGTCATGTAAGACAGGGGGCCCTGCTGTCAGTGATACGCTGCTGTTTATGGACTGACAACAGCCTCACAAACAGAACCCAGTACCAGGACCACAAGCTGCCCCGAACATCGCCTAACAAAGACATGACTGTCTCCAGCCTTGGCCTACCAAAACCACACATTGTTCCTCCGCTGGCCGGAGATATGACTGCGGAGTCAGACAAAAAGTCAATTGGTTGACCACACAACAATGGAAAAAAAACAAAAACATCAGAGTTTTGGCTTTAACTTTAAATGAAAAAGTATGTATCCTTTTACGCATCATATTCCTATCACGGCTCTTTTCACACATCCTTCTCACTTTGCACCTTTTCAGCCTTTATTTATGAATTGATCTTTTTTTCCCTAAGTTTAGTGGGAATTGGAGTGATTGTACTGTACCAAGGTAAGAGCACTTTTGTCCTGGAAAGCAGTTCTCTCATCTAATTGCTTTGCCCAGCACAAAAACATATCATACAAAGCAACAAGAGAGCACGTTCCATCTAGTTTCAGTCACAGAGGGAACGTTTCTCAAGGTTAATGCAAACAGGTCTCTTTGTATTAGTCCCAGCGCAGGGAAATGGAGAGAGCTAAAGAGAGTTAAGGAAAACTCAAAAGAGGTTTTTTTTCGCCACATATCACTATCTGCTGAGTGTGTTAAGGTCAAAAAGAGAGTATTTGAATAAATAAAGAACGGCCCTCCTATTTGGTAAATTCTGTAAGCATGTGGTGTAGTAGCTTCCCGTAAAGCCATTTCACTCTAATGCTCTTTTTATTCAGGAGGCAAAATGTATGATTGTGTCCATTAATACACTATCACTACAGGCAAAATCTGTAATGTGATTGTTCTCTTTTTGAGTTGGTGTGTGTAAGAGCACAATAGCGTGACGGTAAAGGACCTGTGAGTGTGTGTTACCAGGGGCTGGCTGCATTTTGTGTGGTGTGTACCAGCTGATTGTAATTGGTGCTGACGCGTGACAGGCCCCTGCTCCCTGCTATGCGGTGACCGAGGCAGAGGGCACTGACAGGGGGCTCACGTAGGGTAGCACAGCGCCCTGGCCTGGGCTGGCATGGTACCCCAACCCCAGGAGAAGTGCCCACCCCTGTCAAGAAAAGCCAGTGGGGCTAACGAGGGTGAGGACGTGCCGTTTTAAAATTCCTCCACATCAGGGATTCCATGAGGGATTGTCTACAGTCTCTGTGTGCACCTAGTTTTAAGGGTGGACTGTTTAGTGTGTGTGTGTGTGTGTGCATATATATATTAGGGATGGGAAGATTCTCTGGTTCCCTCGGTGCATCGGCTTAAAATGTGTGTATCGGATACAAATTGGCATTTGTATCGCAATGCACCGTTTTATCGTATCTGCATCGGTAAAACCTGATTTATTAATTTTTTTTAATTACTAGTAGACATACTATACTTATTTAGAAAGCGGAATTTGTAAAATATGTCGTGCCACTCACTATAAAATATACAGGCAGCGCAACGAATATGAGAACACACTTCTCGACAGGGTGTGAGTTTGGAGACTCCTCCTCCTCTCACTCGGATTCAGCAGAACCTGCTACTGCTAGCGGGACACCGGGTGAGCAAACCCGCTTCTTAACAGTTCTGCTCGTTCCAAGGCATTAACCAACGCAATCTTCTTTTTTTTTTATTTGTAAAGACAATCAGCCTTACAGCGTAACAGAGAACGAGGGCTTTCAATTCCTGTATACCTGCATATTTGTTTCATTGCATCATACTGCATCGAATCGTGTTGAATCGAATCGAAATCAAATTGCACTGCATCGTAACAGAGGTTCTGCTAGCTGTGCTTCATGTATCTTTAATGTATCGTATCGTTGGCTATGCATCGAAATGCGTATCGCATCAGCCTCAGTTATGGAGATGCACATCCCTAATATATGTGTGTGTATATATATATATATATATATATATATATATATATATATGTATATTTATTTAATTTATTTTTTTATTTTAATTTTTTTGTTACTAGTCTGCACTTTCCAAGATTTGGGTACAAAATGGGCTAAAACTATATTTATTCTTTTAATTTATTATTTAATTTTTTTGTCCATTCAATATTATAAGAAGTAGTTTATTGTAAATAATTGTTGTATATTTATTATTATTTATTTATCTATTTATTTTTATAAATAATATAATTTGTTTGTTAACAGAGAAAGTCTTATTTACTTTTTTAGAATTTGTTTAATTTTTAATTTTTTTTTATTCATAAATGTATTATTTTCATTATTTTATTTTCACTTCTTAATATAAAATGTAGGACTCAAAAATATTTATTTACTTTTTTACATTAAAGCAAATATGTATATAATAACGTAAAAAATGGCTTTTTAAAATATATTAATTGTTAGATAGCTGAAAAGGTCAAGACCTCTCAGGCCTAAATATCACCAATTCAAGGAGATACTGACATCTGCATATACTACTTTTTATACTAGTTTAATTTTATTTTAAATAGTGAACTTTTAAAGACGTGTGCCTCCAACACTAATTGTGACTATAAAAACATATTGAGCCATTTGTGGAACGTGCCTATAAAGAAGGCTTATAAAGCCATACATAAGATTAAAGTTCAAACTAAATAAAGAAGCTGATAGAAACACTCATCAATAGTTTATTCAAATCAGCTCTTGTAAATGCAAACACCTGAGGAAGTTATCCCATATCTGGCTGTTTAAAAAACAATAGACAAGCTCATACTACAGTATCCACACAAACATAATGTACTGAATTACATAATTCCAGCCAATGCAGAGCACTTCAGGTACTCGAGAGAAACGTAGCATTGAAGGCTAAATGCCCAAAGTGCTGTCAAATAAGGGCACAGACAAAGCCTTTGTTTACAGAGCCAAAATGGCAAAAGTTGAACTTTAAACTTAATCGAGAGTGAAACTAAAACACAAACAGGAAGTGAACAAGTGACAGAACACGAGAGAAATACTGTAAATGGAAAGCAAACAGTTTTGCATGCTACCTGTCAAAGCCAGGGACCTTCTTCTGTTGGAGCGCTCGAGTTTTGTTGATGTTCACACCCCCTCCAGTGTGCTGTGTAAAACAAACTGAATTGTGAAAAACTGAAAGTCAGATTGTACGGCACACTTCTAGGATGGGTTGTTAACCACACTCACCCTGTTCGGAGCCAATCCATTCGCTGGTTTACAAGGAGAGAAGAGGAATGCAGTTGAACGTCTCTCCTCCCAGCATTTAGGGTGTGGAAGGACATTTTCATTTTTTTCTGAGGTTGGATGCTCTTCTGCAGTATGAGCTCATCTGGGTCCTACTGCTTGCCATGTTTGTTTTTTTAAAATAGCATGTGGCTAGTCAATAGGATACTTTACAATCGCAGAATACGCCATATAGTACAGTATATGCCATATACTTGTATATGGCAAACACCACATTCAGCATTATGAGTGAACATGTGCGATGGACTAAAGGGAGTAAATTTGTGCCATGTTCTCTCTTCGAAGCTTCAATGTAGCCTTCTTAGCAATTTTAAAAATGAATGCACATAACTAATATGCATGTTTTGATAATAAAAAAAGAAAACATTTATAATATAATATAAAATGTGTTATAAATATATTATTAGAATTGCACAATTATGATTTATAAAATATTGGTGTCATTTGTTATTAACTAACATGAATAAACAATGAACAACACATTTATTACACTATTTATTAATGTTAGTTGAAAATACAGTTGTTCTACGTTTATTCATGTTAGTTCACAACTTGTGATTTTTATAATGCATTAGTAAATGTTGAAATTAAAATGAACTAAGTTTAATAAATGCTGCAGAAGTATTGATCATTCTTAGTTCATGTTTATGTTGTTAACTAATGAAGTAATGTGTTACCAATATATTAAAATACATGTAATAATTCAAATCAATTTGTGGTCTTTCATTATTTTATTTTAGTTAAGGCATATTCACTGCAACATCTTCAATTCGCTTTCTTTAAAAAAAAAAATTCCAAAAAACACCAATAACCCAGAAGTGATGTTAAATTGACATTTTTATTGTGCAATAGATTGGTATCTTGTAAATGTGGTTGCTCATTCTTACATCTTACGAATTATCAGGCAGTTTTCAAAACTATTATTTTGCCACTAATACTAAGTGGGTGGAGACATGAAGGTGGATGAACAGGATTGACCGCTTTGTAAATACATTCATGCAAATGACTAGAAGAGCTCATGTTTCTCTAAAGAAACAGTTGGCAAGCCTTTATGTACACAAACTGTGTATTGCTTATATAAATAATAATTATTACTCAAAAGAATAGGGTCAGTAAAATTTCATTAAAAAAAAAAATAATTTTAGATGAGCAAAGAAAAGCAATCACAGTAAAAGCATTTTTGTTTATTTTTAAATATCTAATTAATGCTTTTTTTTTAAACATTCTTATAGTGCTTTTCAAATGACTAATCTTGATTAATCGCATCCAAAGCTTTTGTTAACATCATGAAAATGTCAGTGTTATTTATATAGCACTGTTAAACACAAATCAAATCAAAAAAGTAGGTTTTCATCATGGATTTAAAAACAGATAGTGAAGATGCAGATCTAATACAGAGGACCAGCAACTGAGAAAGCATGGTCACTCCTGCATTTCAGCTTCGACTGTGGGATGCATAATAATCTCTGGTTGGACGACCGGAGAGACGATAGGGGCCGTTGTTTAATCAATAAAAAGGCAGAGGCCATAACGTTTAGTGATTTAAACACTAAGAGAAGAAAGCGTATTTTTTTGAGTGAGTTACAGTAATCTATATGTAATAAAAGCATGAATTACTTTTTCTAAATTTTACTAGAGAGGATAGGTTTTACTTTCGCTAGAAAGCAAAGCTGAAAACAGCAGGACCTAACCACTGTGTTTAGATTAGATTAGATTAGATTCAACTTTATTGTCATTGTTCAAGTACAAGGCAACGAAATGCAGTTTAGGTCTAACCAGTAGTGCAATAAGCAGCAAGTGCAGGATACAGGTTTAAGTTATAAGTGCATCTATAGAGTTATGTACAAGCAAAATCTGGATGATATTTACAGGTGGATATACAGTGATAGGAACATAATATTCAGTTTGTATTAACTATAGTCAGAAATTGCAAATAGATGAGCAGTGTACAGGTTACTGTAGTAGTTAAGAATATGCAGTAGATATGAACATTCTTTACATGTTGTTATTTACTGTATCAAACATAATGACATACGTATAAAAATGTAGAATCAGAAATTTACAGTGTTGTATATGCAAAGGATATGTACATTTTAGTGGGTGTGTACAGTGTAGTGCAATAATTATGTGCAATATTAAATGTGCAATATGTAACCAGTGTAGTGCAGTGATTATGCATTGAATGTGCAACATGTAAACAGTGCAATGGTTATGGGAAGAGTGTATGGGGGGGTCAGTGTGGGGCAGAGTTCAGCTCTGGGGAAAAAGCTGTTCCTCAATCTGCTGGTTCTAGTCCGGTGTACCCTGAAGCGTCTGCCCGAGGGCAGGAGAGAAAACAGTCTGTGGGAGGGGTGAGAGGAATACTGCGTGCTCGACGCAGACAGTGCTTCCTCTGGACGTCCTCAATTAATGGAAGAGGAGTCCCTATGATGCGCTGGGCAGTTTTCAGCACCCGCTGCAGTTCCATTTACACATTACGCATTATTTATCGGTCTGTCCATTTTTAAATCATTAATAATCAAAAATAACAGATTTTTTTACCTAAGGCTTCACAGAAGAGGTTAAATCATACTACAAGTATCAGATAGAACAGACACAATTATTTCAGAAAATTTAAGTACAACCAGGCTTTCACATCAGACAGGCATGACATAAGTGCTAAATACATAACATAACCCAATGGGAGCATATATAATGAAAACAGAATAGGAGCCAAAATGGATCCCTGGGGAACACCAAATGACAAGGCAGCTACCTCAGATGAGTGTTCACCAATATTAAATCCAAAACTATGTTTAGAGAAATATGATTTAAACCATTCAAGAGCACTTTGTTTTTTTGCCTACATAATGCTCCAAGTGAGCAAGCAGGACTGTGTCAAAAAAACAAGCACAGCTTGATTCCAGTTAGTAGTACAGTGGTCAACATTTGAAGTGGATCAAAACAGTTAATCAAACTTGTCCTAAGACAAGAACACATTTTGCTTTTAGGTTTTAGGACAACTTTGGTGAAAGATTTCGATCCACTTCAAATGTTGACTACTGTATCTCATTTCACGAGTTCACACTTCCTCATTAATAACGAATAGAATAAGCGTGTTTGGCTTGCTGTCCGGGGAGCGGATCAGGACTCTGAGACCTAGGGATTTTAACCCCTTGGCCAAGGGTCGAGCAGAGCTCGCCGTCCGGCTCGAACCTCGAGTGCCCCCCTGGGAGGTAGGTGAGGTCTAGAGGCGGAGAAAGGGGCGGAGGAGGGATGCAAGAACCAGATGCAGGAGGAAGGGAATATTTGCGCTATTTAAAGTGAAGCCTCTCAGCTCCGATTGAGTGATCGGATAATAGGCTGATTGGGGAATGAGGCGCCAGCCGTGGTTAGTCCCTCATATGTGCTCCTCCAGACATTTGTTTATTCACATCATTTAAAACCTTCAGAAGTGCAGGCTCAGTCCAGTGATGTTTTCTAATCCCTGATTGAATGATCTTTTTCTTTTTTTTTCTTTTTTTGGTAGTTGTCGCAGAACTGGTTTTTCTAATATCTTTGGAATGAAATGCAGATTAGAAATCGATCTCAAATTGGCTAAAACAGACGAAAGTTCAGCCTCTTAAGCAAGGGATAGTCTCAAAATATATATAAATATGGTGGAATAGCATCAGTGGAGGAGCCAGATAGCTTTAACTGACACACTATTTCTTGAAGAACGAACTTGAGAAATAGACGGATCAAAAGAGGTGGAGGTATCCCCAACCTGCAAAATGTGTGCGATGTGCATGTTTGTATAATTGCAAACACATGCATGTGTATGTGCAAGAAAAATGTTGTTTATATATTAAGACATGTATATGCATGTACATATTTCCAAAAACAATATAAACACAGTACACACACATATTAAATAAACACAAATTTTTATTTCAGCACTGCTTTCTAATCAGTAAAATATATAACATAAAAAAATGAAGCACGGCGGTTTTCAGCATTCATAAATAAAGCTTTATGAGCAGCAAATCAGCATATTAGAATAACAATAATAAAATAGTAAAATTGGCATTCTAATTAGAATTCTTTGGTGAGCATAAGAGGCTTCTTGGAAAAACATACAAAAAGTCCGGCTTTTGAACGGCAGTGTACTGTCTTTCATGGTCTTTTTGTTGTTGTTGTGGTTGCTGCTTGCTTTTCTCTCTTTTTTAAAGTAAAAACACCACACAAGATGTCCTCAGAAATATACAGTTTATTTACAAATACAATTGCATTTGCATAGAAATTTTGAAATTCCAAAATAAAAATACATAGTAGTAAACAGATTTATTAGAGGCATCTACAACTGAAAATTTTCTCTGAATTAAAAGCTCTCAACGTGAAGTAAAGACTTGCCTCAACCAAAAGCGTTCTCCTATGACACAGGAGCTGTCTGGGATGGTGTCACAGTTACAAAAGAATCAAAAATCATTACAACATCCATTAGTTTGGTTGTGCCGACAGAATCACAAGCTCTATTCAAAGTGGCCTTCCATGTCTTTGGCGGACACGTCCAACTAAATTGGTTTCAAAAGGAGCAAGAAGGTAGGCAATGCCCCTAAGGCACATCAGGATCATTGTTTGTTAACTTAAATATCATATTTACTCATCTGAAACATTAATTATGCTTAAAATGACTGTATAAAGTGATAAAAATGAGTTACGTTACGTGTTCATTGAACCATTGGCGAAAACGAGCAGGAAACAATACAAGTGAACAGATCTGCCGTATGAACGGATGAGGGATCAGCCGAGGATGTTCTCGCTCTCCTGACGCCTGGTCAGATGCAACGGATCGTCACACCAGATAGAAGGGTTGCGCCGGCTAGATTTACGTTAATAACCACGACGAAGATGATGACAGAGGATTTCTACAGACCCTCCACCCTACGACAGCTACAGACGGCCGGCAACCCTCACCGGCAGGAGAAGCCCGTACACCCCGCTTCACGCCCTCAAAATGAGCTCAAAGTGCTGAAACATCCACAGGAGAACCAAAAGCCAGCTTTAATCCTCAATAAATTAATATCTCACTGGATATGTAACATATTACTCGAGGAGCAGCTATTGTGATCAGGATATTAGTAAGTTGATTGGCAAAAAAAACACCTGGAAGAGGGTGAGATGAGGAAGAAGAGTCAGATCGCCAGAGCAGAGCGTTACAAATAGGGCGGAGCAAAGGTATGAGGAAAGAAAACGATGATGATGATGATCAGTAAGCGGTTGCAGCATCAACACTGAGAAGAATTAAAGCGTCTGAAACTTTCCTGAGTTTTCCTTAAAGGCAATGGCGCACTTGGCCACCGAAAAAGGACCTCCTTCTGCTAGCCTTCAGCTTTTTAACACTACGACTAAGAAATCATTTTACACTCGCACCTTCACGCACTGTCTCACACGTACCGGTCCCGGTCTATACATCTCTTGACTTTACATGGATGGGCGAAAACGGTGAGTTTGATATTCTTGTGCCTCTAATAAAAGACATTTACAGATTTCATCCAACGTTTTGATTCGTCAGTACATTCATACATAGTATATAAATATTTATATAGCTTGACATTCTGTGATTCTGTTTGTTTGTTTCAGGCACTCCCCCTTCTCTAAATAATTTATGACGATGATGATGATGATGAATCTACGACTAATAGCTGGTAGCAGCAGCAGCAGAAGGGTAAGGCACTGTTCCTAACACAGTGATAAAGGGAGAATGCGGAAGGGAGAGGCTTATGGGAGTTTAAGGGATTTTGATTTGGTTATTGTGCCAAAAAAAGAGCTCCTCTAAAACGTCTGCTCAGGGATGACTGTGTTGAAGGGGTAGTCCCAGAATGTTGTGGTGATGCCAAAACCTGGAAGAAAAAAAAGAAAAAAGCATAATGAACAGAAAGTTTAAAAAAAGCCAAAAACAATGCAAACAACAGGTTAAATGTAATACATAAATACAATTAAATATTTGAAAATAATTATTTTAATATTAAACAATTTGCAATAAATATCTTTTTAACGTAAATTTTTTACATGGCATAGCCCTGAAGACACAAGCACACACAAAGTGTCTATTATATTTTATATTAACAATATAATACGGTACATTAAATATTACATTGTTAATTAAATCAGTGATATTAATTAAATTTAATATTATATTATTATAAATTGTACTGTATAATTTATACAGCATATACACACGCACAAACAATTTATAATAAACTTTGAATATTATTATTTCAATTAATAACATAATATTTCATATTAACAACACAGTACAAATGTGTTTTATATTGTTCTATGTATTCTATACACACACACATTTTATAGAATAATTTATTATTATTTATTTTAATTCAAATGTAATATTACCAATATAATTCATAATATTTTTTTTTTAATTAGTAATATAATTTTTTTTATATATTAGATGGTTTTATATTGTGCTTTGTAATGTATACATATACAAAGTTTATACCATTTTAGAAATTATTTCTATATTGTATTTTTTATTAACAATACAATAGTTAATAATACATTTTTATTATTCAGTTGGTAATATTTAATTTTATATTTATATATTATTTTGTTATACATAATTATTTTAGATTTTATATCTAGCATCATGCAACATGCTAAAACATTTTTCAAAAACTGTATTAATGTATGGACTTGTTACGACATTGTATTTTGCATCTACTTTTACTTTTTTATTTTGTATTTAATTTAATTTAATCTAATTTAAAAAGTTGACTCTACAAACTATATGACAAAATATTAAAGAATCTATTTTTTTAACAAAACACCTTAAATGACTGTTTTTGCATATAAGGTAACAGTAAATTACTACTATTATTGTTGTTATTTAAAATGTATACAAATGATGACACTGCTCTTAAGCTCATTTGTGTAAAGAGATCTCAAATCTCAAATCATGTCCTCACCTGCCCTTTGGTGTTCAAAGTGGTGTTTGACGTGGTACGCTTTCAGCCCGTACAAGTAGGAGCCCTTCTGTGGTGAGCCGTAGTGCAGGTAATAGTGGATCATGTCGTAGACCACGTATCCACACAGACCCCCCACGAACAGGGAGGTTCCCAGACCCTCAGACATCGTCTGCCTGAGTATCAGGTAAAAAGCGCCAATGACGATGGCGGCCAGACTCGGAGGAAACACCAGACGAGAGCCATCAAACGGAGACTGATGGGAAAGAAAACACAGTTAGGTTGAGCTTCAGCGATATCTAATGAATTATGTTAATTCATCTACTATTATTGAACAAAATCACACACCTTGTGGTGCTGACCGTGCAACAGGAAGTGCAGCATGATGAGGTAATAATTGTGGGCGGGCGGGCGCATGTGGAAGACAAAGCGATGGATGCAGTACTCGATGAGCGACCACAGGAACATGCCAAACATGAAGATGAACGGAAAGCTGTACTTGTGGACCAGAATGGAGAAGTCTACAAAGTAAATAAATAAACAATAATCCACAATCCTTCACTAAGATCATTTCCTCATGTCGTTCTAAACCCGTAAGACCATCTTCAATCTTTGGAACACAATTTAAGATATTTTGGATTAAATCTTAAAGTGCCCCTATTATGCCTTTTCAAATCTGATCTTTCATGCAGTGTGTCATTTAGCTGTATGTGAACATGAACAAAAGTTGTGACGCCGACAGAGCACGATAAGTGAAGCTTTAGATGAATGCAAGGTCATAAAACAGATTCGTAAACGACTAGTGTGAAGCAGTTCGATGAATCAGCCTGTCTAAACTCCGCCTCTCCGTGAGCCCTCACTGCTGTGATTGGTCAGATGGCGCAGTCCTTTATGATTGTTCTACCGCTACAGCGTGTGTCAGAAAATGAAACGGCCATTGCCATAACAAGTTGTTCGCGACGTAGAAAAGATTTGAATTGCTGACGACTCGTTTAGGCAAATGTGAGCCGTTATCGATATATTTGTGTATGTATTTATGTATATGTATGTATTATGTATTTCGATAGACAAAAACAGTTTTAAGAGACATAACCCTAACCCTTTAAAATGGCATAATAGGGGCACTTTCAGAATTTTCTGACCCTCCATAGACAGCAATACAACTGAAAAAGTAAAGGTAGCAAAGACATCATTAAATGAGTCCACGTGACCTCAGTTGTCACCTGCAGTGTTATGAAGCTACAAGAATACATTACATGAACTATTTTAACAATGTCTTTGCTACCTTTACTATCTTAACTAAACTAAAATGAACAAAGGTCTTGAGGGTGAGTAATTAATGACCACTTTTATTTTTGAGTGAACCGTCCCTTTAACGTTGTTATTTAAGAAGGGTGTCCCTCCTAGTGCTGTTAAACTCAAATTTGAAATTGCCTTGAGAACTAACTAAAATAATTAGAAATATAAAGTTTAAATGATAGTTTATAAATAATACTAAAATAATACTTCAGAGGATTTGAAGTAAATTATATAATGTCTTTAAACACGCTTTACACACACACCTGATGTGACGAACAGTCTTGTCCTCTCTTGTGCTAATAACGTGTAGCAGTACCAGCTCAGATAGATCACCAAAGGCATCCATACAATTGGCACCATGTACCTGGAAACACACACAAAGTTCAAGTATCTGTTAAGTAACCACCATGCACATATAACATGAATCATGTAGCTGATATTACTAACGTACAATGTTGAACTAAACTCAGACAGAGATGTTATGTCCTGTAATATGATTCCTCTTACCATGAAGTCTTTGTGTTGGCCTCAAAAAAGTCATTCCCGAACAGCCTGATCGGTCTGTCCACCGGCTGATGGACCCACGTGTCATATTTCTCTCCAAGATATCCGACCTGCCAGGCCAGTGGCTTCCGCCAGTCTACCAGATCCTGTATGGACAATAACATTGAGAAGTGTTTTTCTAATCCTATCTATACACTTTTAACGCATTTGGAAATGTGAAGATTTCATTTTAGGGCTTTGTTTGTTATGCACTTTAATATTTCTATTTAGTGCTAATTTATTTTATTTCAGTTCTGGTTTTAGTAATTTTAGTACTTCAGCTTATTTATTTCAGTTGCAAAAGGCAACATTTTTCATCTAATTTCATCTACAAGGTGCTATACTAACTGTGCTTTGTAAGTTGACTTACTTAACGCTTTCGTGCTGTCTTTTTAAATATCCTGTTAATTTCCCTGCCGTTATGCACCATGAATGTTGGCTATCAGTGATATTAGTTTGCTGAATCATTTTACTGTTCTTTGTTTATGGTGCAAACTTTGACCAGATGCTTTTCCTGTGTTGTCCATTACGGGTCACTATAACTGTATAAAGCAGAGGAGGGGGGCGTGTCTAAGATCACATACCGGAGTATAGAGAGCTGCGACTCGATGAGATTGAAAAGCAGGAAGCAGAGGCCTTGAACTCAAGGTGGACTGAGGTCTATATGGTTCTTTGAGTGTAGTTTATGAAATGTTTGGCTGACATTTCGGTAATCATGTGCATATTAACACCTCTCCAGAGTCACGATGTAGGACCACATTGGGCAAGTGACTAGTCACAGATTACAAAAGGTCATTGCAATTCAATGACATTATCTAGGGCTTGATCATAACTCTGATTTAGTAAGTGTTGTTTACATTTAATATTCCATGGCAGAATACCTAGAACAACTTAACCATAACCACCTACTTGACTTGTTTTGTGGAACAAGGAGGACAGAAAAATGTATTAAATTCTAGGAAACGTCTCTCACATCATCAATAGAAGGACATGTTAGAACGAATTAACGGCTTTTGCTTTACAGCGACGCTGGAATTAATGAGAGGGCAGCAATAAATCGGTGCCAAGACCACATTCCTGCTGTACTGAACCCAGAAATCTGGGCTGGACTGGTTGCCTAGCCTGTCTAGCTTATAAGTTTTATTACGGTGTTAATTATGGTGCTGGTTGTTATGTCTAAGCCTGATGCACAGGTTATATGTTGGCCTGTAACGTAACACCTGAGGCTGAAGAATGACGGAGTATCATGCAAATCTCACTATGAAAAGTCTAGACGGGTCATATTTTTACTGTAAAATCAAAATAAAAAAGGCCATTTGTTTTATTACTTTTATAAAATAAAATTATAAGGAAAATAAAAAATATATATAACTTTTTAACAAAATATTAATTATATAAAATTAAATCTAAAATATAATATAATCATTTTTACAAATATATTAAGTATTAATATATTATTAATATTGTATTTTTGTATAAATATTTTGGATTATAATTTATATCATGTATTTTATTTTTTATTATTAAAAATCATATATATATATACATTTCTCTATTTATGAAAAATTTTTTTAAAATTATAATTTACACACAAAGTAACCATATGTACATTATATAATAATTTAAGCCAATATTTACTTCATACTAACACCCCTTATGTAAATATATATTTTTATTTGATTAATATTTATTTATTTTCTTTAATTAGTAAAACTTTTTCCACAGAACTACTAATTACTAGTAAATAAAGAAATATGTCTCCAATTTAACACATGCATGAACGTATTAAAAATAATATAGTTACTTAATGTATATTTAATATTTTTATTACATCAAAATTAATTTATTGCATGTTTTCATGATTTAGTTTTCTGTAATTAATGGGTAATTACCCATTATTTATTACTAGTAGTAGCAGTAACACAGCGTGGTTCTGTAAAGGGGGTCAGTGTTCGCTAAGTTGTTGACCTCGTCTGTCAAATTCAAGGGGTTTGAACCAAACAATCGATTCTTGTGAAAGACCTGCATGCCTCTGATAGAGAACACAGGGCATTCACACGCAGAAAGAGAGCTAGAGAAGCCAGTATTTACACCAGCATTTTTTATTGCCAGTGAAGCACAAAAGTATTCTCATCGTTCAACCACAAAAAAAGGAAGTCTTCAAAGAGATAAGTCTTAAATGATAATCACCATACCAAAAAGACAGAGCAACTGAAAGTCACCTGCTCTGTTAGTGTTTGACTGTCGGTTTGAGCGAAAAGAGGAATGGCTGCTTGCGGTTTCCTGTCATATGAACTAAAGCTTCACTTCCAGATGTCAAGCAAACCAATGTATTATATGATTACATGACTGTTCTGGGTAAATGCAAGTTGTGCTCGATCAGCAGCATCTGTGGCATGTTGTTGATTACCACAGAAAGTCATTTTAACCTGGGAATGTGTAAGACTATGTCAAGGAAGTAATATGCATTTCGATTGGCATATCCATCACACATCGATCAGATGCGTTTCCCACAAGCTTTTCACACAGGACGCGTAGCACTATGGTGCAAAATATTAACTAAGCAAAAATGAAAGATATCTCACTAATCAACCATTTAACCTTTCTGGTGGCAAAAAAGCATGCACGGTGAAAGTCTATGTATGGTTGTGCATAACTATATTTTTATTACATTCGATTTTTTTGTGTGTGACTATAACTTGTATTTCAATCAGGAATTGGTTTGTCGCATACCGTTTCATCATCGACTTTGCTGCACTTATTGATGGCCGAGGTTTCTTCTTCTTCTTCTTCTGTGGGGCTTTCTGGGATCTTCTTCCTCTGTCTCAGAGTCTAGAACAGAAGAATAGGAACAGTTTAGAAAAGCTTGAGCCTTATGATCATGTTTGATAAGGTGAGATTCATCCAGGTGCAGTTTGTGTTGGCATTTGTTATGAATTTGTTTGTATCACTGTATATGTGGATCGTGGCTTGATATAGGATATGAACCTGTCATAGTGAACATAGGGAAATACCGAGCTGCAACAAGTAGCATCTGACTGGTCATGTGATCTTAACATGAGGTGACCTGCTTTGTCGAAAATGAAACTTTTAGTAGGCTACTAATATAACTTAAAGGGTTACTACACCTAAAAATGAAAAGTTTGTCATTAATCGCTTACCCTCATGTCGTTACAAACCCAAGATATTATACAAAGACCAGGAGGCTTGTGACCCATTGAATGAATACCGCTATCAAGGTCCAGGAAAGTATTAAACAAATGGTCAAAAAAGTCCATCTGCAGTCAGTGGTTCACCCGTAATGTTATGCAGCTACAACTTTATAGGTTTGTATGGAAAGTAGAGCCAGACCGATTCTTCGGAAGGCCGATATTATCGGCCGATATTAGGCATTTTCCAAAGTATCGGTATCGGCATTTATAATATAAAAACGGTCGAAACACCCTTACTGGTAACTTTGATTTGGTTGTTTTCCGATCAGCTGGATGTGCCAGTCCAGCTCTCTGGCTGGCAGGCCGTCATCAGACTATATATATGTGTTTACCTCTGTTTTCATTTCCGGACTTGTCTTTGTTAACTCATGTCTCCGCCCCTCTTGTTTGTTGTCAAGGTGTTTGATTGTTTCTCCACCTTATGTCACGTGTATAAATA
>JAUMHG010000079.1:6003232-6017771 GCA_032359395.1 Enteromius anoplus
AGTGTACATTGCAAGAGGTTCCAAACTTTTATTACTTTTAATCCCAAACACAGTAAACTAATTTATGTGAATGTGTTCTAATAAAACAAACATTAGCCACAGCTGATTGTTTAGCTGCAGTTAAAAACTGTTAGTCCTCTTGTAGCCTGCCTGCCCCGACTGTAACCACTGCCCATGCTTTTACAGGAAAATTGTTGTGTTCATTTATTTGTTTTACAATCATTTGCTTTGTTTGTGTAATATTTGCTGCAACATTGGTGCTTGTTGGACTTATTATTAAGACTTATGATTATTATTTTAATTTTTTTTTTTTATTAAGTGTTGTTAATTCTGTTCTCAACTGGTTTTTCTATTATATATATATATATATATATATTTTTTTTTTTTATTAAAGTACTGGGTCCATAAAAGTAGTAATACCGTTAAAACCATACCCATCCCTAGTTGTGAGAGACACAAAATCTACGGAAATATTTTTATTTTAAATTATTTGAATTTTTTACACCTTGAAGCAACAATTTTCACAGAAATGCACAAACGGGAATAAACTCCAAACTAGTGCCTAGGACAATACACAAGGGATTGCATCTAGAAACAAACAGCTGTCGTTATAGATACAGTCACTATAAGCACTGCAGTTGCTAAAAACCTGCACGACAGGCCTTTTGCTCAGTACAAAATAGGAAGCGGAGGTCAAATGATACGATTCAATCTGGCATGCTGACATCTTGATTGTATGCTTTTAAGTGAACAATTTGTATAGTATACATAGCATCCAAGTGCCACACTTAGAAACTATCAAAAAGCAGATACTATCTTGTCTTTATAAAGTCCAGGCCTTTTTGAGTTTGTTTTTAAGTTCATGGTCAAAGAGCCACGAACTGACTGTGAACGCCAGCAAATCATTTGCCTTTATAACTCAGAAATAGTGTTGTATTAGTGGGTGTGTGTGTGCATGACCAGCACATGTGATACCGAGGTGCCGAGGTGAACAAGGGTGCTGAAGCGAGAACTGGGATAGTGCCGGAGGTGCAGATATGAGCGTGATGGTTCAGTCATGTGTGGTCACTTGGCAGGTGAATTAGCCAATTTTGGCAGCTTCTTGTGCAAGTTGCCTGGAGCCAAAAGCTTAGGGAAAGCAGGTAAAGAAGTCTTTAAGAAAAGCAGGCTGAGATGCAATTTGGTAAAGTGCAAAAGTCCTTTAAATTAGGGCAGAATAACACACAGTTATCTGAGAGTCATAAGGAAGGAAATTAGAAGGAAGCTAGAAAAGCTTGGGTAGGGTAAGACCAATTAGTTATATTAGGCCTAGTTGCAAGCATGTTCAAAGGAGACGGTAGCTGCAGGGTTGGTTAAGGTTTAATCGTCCCATGATGAAGGCGGCTGGTTGGGGGTCTATCAGAGTTCTCTGATCTCTGGTGAAGAAGATAGTTTGAGCTCAACAGGACTGCGGGGGAAAGAGCCTTTAAAGGGATTGTGTCTAGACGGTAAACCTCATTCTGTGAAACTCTGCTTCTAAGGATAAGGTTGCTATTGGACTCCAAATAAACAAAGAGGTTGACATAACATACACATGTACTTTTATTTCACACAACAATCGAGATAAGGACAAGGACATTGTTAAAATAGTGACATCAATGGTTCAGCATTAAATTTATGACGAGAAAATGACTTATTCGGCTTCTGTCTCAGCAGCGTCGCACAGATGTGTTGTGCTCTCGAGAGCGCATGTTGAACACTAACATGAAAGAGAAAAACTGCGCACAAATAGTTAAAAAACTGCTGATGTCACATGGACTATTTCAACAATGTCCTCGCTACTTTTCAGGGCCTTTAAAGATGTAGTTGTGTTGCCGTCTATGCACAGTCAGGAAGCGCACAGATTTCATCCAAAATATCTTAATTTGTGTTCTGAAGATCAACAGAGGTCTTATGGGTTTGTAGTGACGTGAAGGTGAGTAATTAATGAGAGAGTTTTACGTGAACGATCACTATGAACATTTTTTTCATATTTTTGAATATTTAATATTTGCCTTAGTTCATTGTTTGCAATGTGGAATGAATCCATTTTAAGTCAGATGAGATCATAATAATAATTATTATTAGCAAACTGCTGTTTAAAATCATGCTAGATTAGCGGGTTAGGCTTAGCATCTCACAATATTGGATATAACAACTTTTTAAAAGGTATTTCATGTATGCATAAAAACTGAAAGATAATGTAACCATTAAAATGTAAGTCAAGAGTAAATTGCCATTTGACATTAATGTTCTTATCTTTATTTGTTAAAATTCATGAGATTTGAAACAACAAGCATGGAGATCGTAAAGTTTAACTGCAAAGAAGGTTAGATTGCATCTATTTATGTGAATATGGCTTGTGGTTGTGTGGTTCAAGTTGAAACCTGGAATAAATTTCAAAGGTGATCCACAGTCAGAAGCCTCAAATAGGTTACAAAGCCAAAGATATATATTGAGACAGTGGGACATGTTTAGTCTGAACACTATCTGTACCACAAAACCACAACATGAATGCTATACTATCTATGCCATGTAAATTTTGAGAAGAAAAAAAAACCCACTTCCTATTTCCATTTTTATGGTCTATGCCTTTGTTATATTTCTTCACAGTTAATTAAACCTGAACAAATCTGCAATCAAATGAAGCGATAAAAGCACACACAACACAAACCTCTAGGTCTCTGCCGATCTTGTGTGTCTTGTTTTTGTACCATACTACATCATATCCTA
This sequence comes from Enteromius anoplus, assembly GCA_032359395.1. Taxonomy (NCBI): domain Eukaryota; kingdom Metazoa; phylum Chordata; class Actinopteri; order Cypriniformes; family Cyprinidae; genus Enteromius; species Enteromius anoplus. The sequence continues at coordinate 6,005,984 of JAUMHG010000079.1, forward strand.
TTACCTTGTCAAAGGGTGCTTATTTACAAAAAAAAGAGGCTTTTCAATTGTTCTCAGTGGACATTGAGAGAATAAATGAAATCTGGATGAGGTTAGTAATCCTTTCTAGTGGTTACAGAGGGTTTTTAAATGGTCAGTGTGGATTTCTAGAAACCACAGTTGTATGGCATATTGGAACAAAAGAAAAAAGAAGGAAGGAAAGAAAGCAACAGGAAGTTGTCACTTTTAGAATTCAGCAAAAGCACTCAGAGACTACGACTGGCTCTGTGCACGAACACCAACAGAGTGGAATGTATGAAAATACTGTCATAAGTCATTACACCTAGACGGTATCATTTTCCGGTGTGGTATGCAAATATCTATTGGACTAAAGTTACGACAGCTGCATGGCAGACTCAAAATTGAGCGACAGCTTAGTTTACATAGTGACGTAAATAATATTGGGTGAACCAGGTGTGAATATTTTCAGGGTTATCCCATTGTGGCATTCGGGAAACCCTGCATTAGGGCTTGGAGCATGAGCAAGACAATTAAACCAAAAAATATCAGATCATCTGTGGCAGAAAATGACCGTTCAATAAGATTCAGGCAAGAAGGCTGGTGACTGGCATGGGGGCTGAAAGAATTCCTCTGGGTGAACAATAAGGCTTCTTTATGGAGCAGTAAGGGTCCGGGACACTGAATGACGAGAACAAAAGCATGGGGGACAGAGGAAGAGAGCTCAGGCTGGTACAATCCAAACAGGGCTGGCAGTGTGTCGAATGGTGCTGGGGTGGTGTTAAAGAGTACAGTTGCGGGTTGAGAGCCTCGGATCCATACGCTCGAAAGGGCACTAAGGCCATCAGCAACGCCCAGCCAAACCCTAATAAGCTTAACTCTTCCAGTAGTTAGGCAGTGCTCTTCACAATTTGCTCAGTCCCACCACATTCCCCAGATAAAGACGTAGGAACAAATGTGGCCACATACCAACTACTGGAAAAACACACCCCTATTGTTCTCAAATTGCAGACATTTGGAATCAGTTTAGCATTAACAAAGGTGGAGGAAGAGACATAATTTAGACCAGGGGTGTCCACTCCTGCTCCTAAAGGTGTTTAGGTCCAGCCTAAATTAAACAGACCCTCAGGTGTCAGAATTATAGGACGTTCCAGGTAGTTTGGAGCTAAACTCTGCAGGACATTGACCTTTTGGGAACAGGATCAGACAACTCAGATTTAGGTTGTTGACCTGCAAAGAAAACTCAACTCATTCATTCGTGTCAAGTCAAACTGAATAATCTCGATGCCACCTTATTTAGGCATAGTTTGAGAAGTTCGTCCAAAACAAGTGCTAAAAAAAAGGTTCTTTTAAATCAAAAATGGTGATAGCTTAAAAAAAAAAGCTATGCTGCATTACCTCACCTGTTTCAGTGGTCAGGTCATGACTTGTGAGGGTTCTTCCAAGTCAATAATTAACCATTATCCTATCGGTGCCAGGATACACAGTTGGACGGACTGATCCTGATAAGAGGCAGCAACTGACGGACTACTCCAAACTGTCGAAAACATCAGCCATGTGAAGTGGCACTGATTTGGGGCAGATGTAAAACATTTGGCCAGTGTTACTCAGAGCAACACTTATGTAAATTCGCAGCAGAAGTCCCCAATTTCCAGATGCACATATCTCTCTAAACACACCGGTTTTCTTTCGAAAAAATTGTAGAAAGATTTTCTTACTGTCCATGGATGATGTTTAGGTTTAATGTCGAACACATTAGATGGAAGCAATTGGCGAGGTGGGCAGACATGGGAAAGTATTGTGATGTAAGCAGAAAAGGCTGCTTTCTTGTTCAACATATGTAAATGACTAAACAAAAGTACATGTTAATGCAAATGTACTGAAGGAAGTGTTGCTGAATGCATCACTGTTCTAAGATTACGAACCACCCTTATTCACCAGACATGTAAAATAGCAAGCTTGGTTATAGTGTGTCACATTTTGACATTATCTGACATAATGTTGAAAAAAAAAACATTTTGACTTTTTCTTAAAGAATGCAAAGCACAAATATGAAGTTTGTGAACATTGTTTAAAATCTTCTTTTAAAACGTGTGCATTATTTGAACTAAAGCCATCTTGAACTAATCACATTGTAAATTGGCCCCAAATTTCCTGTATTTCTGTGATGATATAATGGCACATTGGTGAAGCCAGAATAATCCTTTAAGGTTTTGAATGCCGAGTTATCTGTTGACTTTGCATTCAAATCAATGCCTCTTTCTTTGCGCTTTCCTCTCAAACCTCATTCCGTTCCACCGCTGGTTTCAACCACTTTCCTTTGCCCATAAAAGACACTGGTGCAAAGCCGATACTGATCCCAGACCAGTCGATCTGCAATTTAGAACTGGTAGGCGGAGTTAGGAGTTGTCCACTCTCACCATAAACAGGGATGTTGTTGGTTGGTAAGCTTAATCTCCCAGAGAACTGGTGGAACCTGCTGGGCCAGATACTGAGAGCCCTCCCAAGCTTTTTCTCCCTATTTTTCTTTTTTGCTTCATTCCTTTCCTTAAACGCCACGCCAAATTTAACATCAACGACCAGCTTCATTATCTTGGCGTTGGCAGATATCAGAAAGATTAGATGTCTGGGATATAGTTGGGTTGTTGGGACTATTCACATGACCCCTCTTAAAACCAGTCAATTCTCATCTCCTTATGACAGAATAAACACCCTTTTTAAATCAAGATAATCCAGTAACAAGTCCCTGTATCTGCATAGTGCAAAGGGTAAAAAATAAACCAATGAAAAGGGCAAACGTGGTGGGTGTTCGCTTGTAAATGACCATAAATCTTCATGCAATAACACTTTTCAGGTTCCTCCCTTCAAACAACGGTGCAAAGGTTCCTTCATTTGCAGATCTGCACACATGAACATGTCCTATCGTACAGGGTTCATCGATCAAGAGCCTCCTCACATGTAAAGACCTCCAATCCAGGAAGAGCATCATCAAGAAGATTAGAAATCCTTGCAACAGGATCAGCACGTCTGAAGTTCCCAGATTCAAAACTCACTAACATTTCTCCAACGTCTGCACACTAGGCACTTTTTTTCCCTGAGATAATTTGTGTGGTAATAAGCACAGTCATACCTGTATGAAGTCAAATTACTGACTTTGTAACAATACCACTCCTGTCTAAAATGTTGGTAGTACTTACCTAATTTGTATCTATTGCCTGCAATTAGTTATAAATATTCATTTAAAATATATCATAAAATAACAATCATTGAGAAATACTTACCAAAAGGCCACTGTTCTAATTTAATTACATTAATATTAATAATGCACATGGGTTCATTCGCTTTTGCTATGATAACGTTACAACAACTTAACATTTTTGATACAAATGACTACTAGAAATGCTGTAAAGTGGCATGCCTGTAGTTTAAAGTTTAATACTCAACCTAATCAAATATTCCCCAAGCAGGCAAACAATGGACAGCTTCTCCATTAAAGAGGAACATCTCAGCTTCATGTTCTCTACAATGAACAACTTATGAGATAAGAAGCAATCTATAAGATCACTATTCATATCATAAAGGGAATCAGAAAATTATGAGCGCATTCCACAAAATCAATGACACCGAACACAGTTTTCCAATTTTGATGTCATCCCTCATTTGTGTCTCTTTAGAAGACTTTGACAGGCTGAACAATTCATGTTCGTCTCTACTGGCTTAACCTGTTAGAAACTTCAGCAGCACATTGATGGCAAACACCCTTCAAATGACAATGTTACAAAAGCACTGAAGTCATAATGAGATCCTATTCTTAGAGTTCTAAGAATGACAGCACCTGACTGTTCCGAATGTAACAATCTCTGGTCAAACTTGTCTTGGTATCTTAGCATCTTTGAGAACACACCGTTTTGATTTCAAGCTCTGAGGTCTAGCAGAAGTACTGGGAGTTCAAATCATATGACGAAGATACAAAACATCCAGAGTAAATCCAGAAAATATATGCAAAATGTGTAGGTTGGCTCTGCTGGACTTGTACGATGTCAACTTTGGAACAATACACCCTTTTTCTTTGGCGAAGTCACAATTTAGCAGGGTTTATATGAATCGCGTGCATTCAGTTGGCACAATGATTCTCTATGCATTGTATCTACAGTTAAATTATTCTATACGAAACCCATGTGTGCGCCTCATGGGATTGTCATTGTGAACTTTGACACAGTCAAGTAAGAGTTCCTTTCTGAGTACATTTGAGCATTGATTTCGCTCTTTTACTGTACTTTAGCTTACTGACTGTATCAGTCTCTGAAAGGCATTTAAAACCATTCAAAACCAATCTTAGCCATATTGTGCGTTTTGCTGCATTGAGAGCTTTTCGTGCTCCCAGTGCTCCACCCAGAACCATGGAAACAAGTGTCTCCTGGTGACACCAGGATTATGAGTCTTGTACCCAGCATGCTCCTCTCCTGGGGACAGTCTGGTAGCTTGATGCAGTTAATGAGCAAGCAAACCTTAGTTACCTTAGGGACAGGTTGTGACCGAACCATCTGCATTTAATCTATCAGTGACCTACGTTATAATCTATCAGTGAGAACTTCTAAGCACCTCCTGCAATTGGACCTTGGGCTCCCAAATGCCTTGCGTTCCCAAGGTGTCATTTGCCAGTCTCACACACTCTCCTCGGGGAAAGAGAATCGAGGGTTATAAGCGAATAAGTTTGATGACACTAGAGCAACTAAGTACCGAGGCCATCCCTGTCGGCATAGCAGCCGGCAGTAAACACTCCTCACACCAGAGGATACCCGTTCATCCTACAGCCTTGTGGTTAAAGGCACACATGGATTCTAACATGAACTACACTGATCCAATAGGAGGTTCCATCACAACCACGAGACAATATTATGAAAGGAATTTCAGTGAATTTCCCTGTATTGAGCATTCACAACCATGATGGCCCTTGGTGAAGTTTGGCATTCTGCTTTGTGGCTGAAGCCATGGAAAACAAAAAGGCTATTGAAGGAGAAATGAGATTCATATCCTCAGAAAGGAAGCATTCCAGAGATTCATGCCTCTGCCTTTTACGCTCTTGCCAAAAATGAACACGTTCATCAAGTTCATTCTAACTTGGTGAGATCCTCACTAAAGGTTTCAAATGGACTAGATTATAACCAATGTACTTTTTTACTGAAATATTTTGAGTAAAACAAATTCAACCGAACAATTTGAGACCAGAGTTTGCAGTCAGTCATTCTGTAACACTTTTATAGTGTTAAAATGAAATGTTATTAGATTCTATCTTTCGCTAATAAACCTGAAGCTTAAGATGAACCCAGTCATCCAACCTCAATCGTAAATTCAAATGTGCATGTGTCAGAGCATTTGGGAGTGGGAATGTGGGCGCTACTTGAGCTGACACCACTACGTGCAGTGAAAAACGTCTGGGAGATGTAAATAAAGGTGCTAAAGAAGCCTTTGTCCTTTTACCTCTGTACAGAGTTATGAAGTGAAGCGATGCCTTGCTTTACAATAGCGATCATTACGATCTTACCATTCTAGTTACAAGATAACTAACAGCAGGCAGGTGTTTCATAAAGTACAATCAATATATCCAGAACACTGAACAGCTATTTACCTAGACATTCAAGCATCAATTCACTCCTCCATTTATCTCGTTGTCCTCATTCAAATTCATGCTTGGAACCGCCTGATACCATTTTGTCATTACATCACTGGGAGTATGCCCATAACAGTTCAGCGCCTTGTCATACCCTCACTAGATACAAGCAAATGGACTACAGCCCCCGTACCTAGTTTACAGGTCCAACTGGTTTTACGAGCGATCAGTTTGTAAAAGAGACAGACATCCCCCCTAGATTTCTTGACCTTTTTTTCTCTGCAATGCCATACGAATACGGTCAAGTTTTCAAAGTTCAAAGCAGGTCTAGCTAGTTTTTCAAAATTAAATAAAAATATGTGACTAATATCATGAATCACTGTTGTTTCGTAGTGGGAAGAAACAGCAATCTATGGGCGCAAGATCTCAAGGAGGAGCTTGTTTGAAAAGGAGTGCAGCATGAAATTTTACTTAACTTTTAAAAAACCAACTAATTTGGGGTCATCTTCTTTTTGGTAAATCTTTAACATTTATAATGCTCTATTATGAAAATCATTAAATTGCGTAGGGCTTTCTTTTTTAAAGCCTAATCAAGGCTTTATTTATTTCAATAAAACCCAGTAAAACAGTAATTATTATAAAAAAATTTACAATTTAAAATAACCGTTTTTACATTTTATAATGTAATTCATTCCTGTGAAGCGAAGCTAAATTTTAAGCATCATTACTCCAGTCTTTAGTGTCGCTTGATCAGAAGACTGAAACCTGATTTCCTGTTCAAGAAATATTTCTGATAATAATTAATATTAAAAACAGTTGTTCTGTTAAACCGATTCTTAAAGATTAACAAAGATCTAAAATTAAATATTCCTTGTTTCCAGTGAAATAGTCATGAAATAAAAACACTGAAAGACAAATGTAGTTGATATTTTGCCCTAAATTAAAGATAAAACTTAAAATGCTTAACCACTAGTAACTCAATAATTAGATCTATCTTCATTGATTTCGAAATCACTGATGACTCACTAAAAAATGTAATAAAATACTTTGTACTACAGCGATATTTATCACCTGAGGGTGTTAAAAAGAGCTTGTGAAGTTATGTGGAAGCATAGCTTAGCATTGTCTCAGGCCAAGCCCTTGTCTCGAGTGGTGGGGATTCAAGTCCTCACACCAGACTACGCTGTAGGCTGCTGAGAAATGACTTTAACATTTAGGACGGGTGACTCAAAGCCTCAGCATCAAATGTAGGCCACAATTTGCAATGTGTCCGAAGCACTCAAATCCATGCAATCCGAAAAATACACACTCATTCACTGTATCACATACAAACACACTCCTGCTTTACAACAAACAAGCTAAACGATTACAGCAATGAGGGTTTAGAAATATTAATATAATAATATATATAATAATTTCCTTTCTAATAATATGCTACCAAAAAAAATTTGACTGAATAATGTATATAGCGAATTTGCTCTGAATTTATTATGATTAACATGATATTAACTGAAACGATTACTTTGAAATGTTTTTGGTAGCATTAGGGTCTAGGAGTCAGGTCGTCCAGAAATTTGAATGCATGCTCATTTCTATCTAATCACAAGTCAAGACAATGAACAATGCAAAAATAAACACTCTCTTATTTTACACTCATGTATAGCTGAAATGGTTTAAGATACCAGTGAATGAGTGACACTTGATTTCATTCAGAAACGATTAAGAAATGGTGACGTGACCATTTATTGCAATGATACTTCATGTGAACCCTTTCGTGTGAATGCTGAAAGTGGAGTGGAAACTTTCCTACTTAGCCATTTTGTGGTGGGTCATGCCGGAGTTTATGCCACTGCTTAGACGAGACAGACCGGTTTGATTGTCTCACAGACTCTCTCTCTCTCACACACACTCATTTACTACAATCTGAAATATCCACCCTTCTTCTGCACTTTGAGCTTAGAGCCAGTACATGCCTCATATTAAGATGTTTATTACTGGCATAATGGCAATAAAAATTCTGTCAATACCAAACAGTTTTGTTTATAGGACTCGATATGTATTAAACTAACAATAAAACTTAAATAATACATAAAACTGGTACTGGAAGCTGAGATACCTGGTCCTTCCCTCGCTTGTTCCTTGAGGAGTAACAGAGGAGAGGCAAGCACAGAAGGCTTGTTTATCTAATAAGAGCCCTCAGTGGAATACCTACCTGCTGACACGACGCACAAATATCACGATAATAATCGAGGCGTTTCTTATCAAAGGGTTTCAAATATTTCTTTGGTATATATATATATATATATATATATATATATATATATATTTTTTTTTTTTTTTTCAGCCAGAATTTAAATATAGGTACATTCGTAAGTTTGGGGTTTGAAATGACATAAGTAAATGATAAAATGTAACATTTCTGATTGAACAACTCCATAAAGAGAAATGTGTCAGTTACATTTTAAAATTAATATGATTATTTGCCTGCGGGAAGCTACCTGTCCTTTAAATCCCCATGCAGGAAGCGAGTGATGCTAGCTCAAAAGTGCGAGGAAGAAATGCCATTCGACATGACAGACAGATCCAGAATCAGTCATAAGCTGAGTCAAGACAGGTTTAAGCAATGTAATCTAAAGGGGATTACTGCCTGTCAGACTGATCCAGAATCAGACTGCATGTCAACATCTCAGCCAGACCTTGACTACACCATGGCCAAGAAGAGACTGCCTTTATCATGCATTTATCATATCACAGCAAAATCTTAATCATACCTTTGATGCATTGTATTTTCGCTGAAGTGCACTTAAAATGTTAGCCCAAGAGTTTTATTTTAAAAACCCATTTTACACCCTCTCTGTGACCTTTAGAATTAAACAGGCTGCTTTAAGTAACTCCAGCTTTATGTAAGTGTAGTATTAATCTAAATGTAATGTGAAAAAAAAAAAAGAATAACTGCAAGACGTAACTAAGTTCTCACAGTTCTGGGTTCATATCTTACTATTGTTAATTATGAGTCAGAATTGTGAGATTATATTATCTCAAATTGTCTGAGTTATGAGATAAAGTCACAATTACTTATTTAGATTTTTATCCTTTGGTGGAAACAAGCTTCTGTGTACATTTACAATAATATTTGTTTTATTGATGAAAAAGGACTTCCATTAAAGGCACTGTCCACATTACGCACAATATACCAATATAGTTTGTAGTTATATTTGCACGTGTGTGAGAGTGCGTATGTATTGGACGCGTTGCATGTTCCCAGGCTGCACTGTGGAACTCCTGATGCTGATTCATTGTGTAGCCCCACTGTTCTTTTCCGGAGAGAGAATGTCTCCAGCCACACATACACATATACTTCACTGCTTGGAAATACAGCGAGCAGCCAGTGTGGTAGCAGCTACCGCCTGTGACGCATGTGTGTCAGTGAGGGGGGTTATCATTTAGCAGAGGGTTGTAAACCCCCATTAGGTAATTGTTTCTCTTTTGGGCCCCGGATCATGCCATTTGGTGACAGTAACCCCTTCTGTTCGCAGTCGCTGACCCATAACTGATGAGTGTGTGTAGGACGGGATCGAACAGCTGCAGATTGTGATGCTTGTTGTCATTGCTCCTCACCTTTGGTCCATTTAGCACTTGGGCACCCAGCGAGCTTTCAGTGTTCTAGCATAAGTATATTAACTGCAGACTCAAAACTGATTATGTTGACTTAAAAAAAAAAAAGTGTGTAAAGAGAAGCGTACTGTATTCTCGAACATAAAACACAGCGTGCTTGAGACACATACACACACAGGGATAATTATGGTCATTCAGAACTGAAAGCTGTAAAAATCAAGCAATTTTACATTGTGTTTAAGTCCTGCAAATGAATAGGCTATAAAATCATGAAAATCATAGACCGTTTAAAAGTCTTCAGGATGTTTCTCTTAGAAATAATCACTGTTCTTTTAAACTTTCTGTTCATTCAAGAATCCTGAAGAAAATGTATTCTAATTTCCACAACTGTAGATTTGCATTTTTCCAATATATTTGTCAGTTTTATTAGAATACACACACATATATATATATATATATATATATATACACGTGTGTGTGTGTGTGTGTGTGTGTATATATATGTGTGTGTGTGTGTATATATGTATGTGTATATATATATATATATATATATATATATGTGTGTGTTTGTGTATATATATATATGTGTGTGTGTGTGTGTGTGTGTGTGTGTGTATATGTATATGTGTGTTGTTGTTTTCCTTCACAAATTTAAAGTCAGTGTTGGCTACCAACACTCATCAAAATATCTTCTTTTTTTTAAATAAATAAACAAACAATCACTTAATAAATACATCACTAACTAAAGTTTATATGATACCTAACAATAAAAGCTATTTAGCAAATCTCAAACCTATTGTAGGCCTGATATAAAAGTTCTTACAAGTGTTTTCCTGCACCCGGTTCATTTCTGAGGCTGTTGTTTTGACCATGATTTTCACTGTGTGGCATACTGTGTGATATGAAATGGTTTGATCCCCATCTAGAAATGATAGACGAGGCTCTCAGAGATTGTATCCTTCAAGGGTTGTCCCTAGCAACAAGAAAATATATCATCACGTGACAGTCATTCTATTTATATATTTGTGGATATATCATTCTACTTGCTGTAGTGGCATTGGTTCACATTTGTGCATGTTGTGTAAAGTGGATACTATAAATGTACATAAGTGCTTTGTTTCTATTTATTGTTCACGGGAGCAGGACTAGGGAGCATTATTGCATGATCAGTAAGGTGAAAGTGAAAAATATACCACCGGTGCTGACATTGAGTCGGAACATAAAGGCGATGATGTGTAATTGCTTCCGACCATTTGTTGGTTGTCTTTGTCATCTCTGCATTGCTTTCAAAACATTTCTCTTACGTCTGTTAACGTCTGGCTTGACCAATAGCATGTTTGTTTGTGGAAGACAAGGGACTATATTGTAGTATTGTTTTTTTACAAGAAATATAGAGCAATTTGGCCCAAGTTGAGGGTGTATATATTAAGAAATTTCCAACATTACAATTATTAGATCAATGGCAGCATTAACATACACAGTACACCAGTATTTTTAAGACTGCATCTGATCAAAAGTAGAAGCTGTAATATTGTGAAATATTTGTACAATTTAAGCTATCTGTTTTCTGTTTCACTATTTTTGTCATTGTCATGTCATTGATTCCTGTTAAGCAAAGCGAAATATTTTAGCAACATTACTCCAGACTTCAGTATTACATGATCCTCCGGAAATAATACTAATATGCTCATTTGCTGCTGAAGAAGCATTTCTTATTATTATCAAAATAGCATTTATTTTTGAAATAATATTTAGCAAAAATTATATATATATTTACTGTCTTTTTTTGATCAATTTTAATGCATCCTTGCTAAATTATTTCTTTTTTCAAAACAATCTTACGACCCCATTTTTTTAGCAGTATAGTGTTTTTTGTTTTCTGTTTTTTTGAGAAACCAATAATTATTATGCACTGCATCCATTTTGGGACTTGCGTTGTACATGAGTCGCTACCGAGAGGGCCTGTAAACCAAAGAGAAAATTACATTGTGAGGTTGTCGAGAAAACAGAGTTATCATCACATCTTTGATTTATCACCAGTGTCACTAAGATGGCTGCCAAAGAGCATCTCCCATCGTGGGGTGCTATTTATATCAGCTATTCATCAGCTCCATCAAGTGATGGGGAGATATAGCATGCAGCAGGACGAGCGCGTGAAACATGCGGTGACTGCCAGGCCACTGTCTTAACCTTCAGCATCACAAATAGCTATAGAAGTCCCCAGTGTCCAAGTGCAAACAAACATGGTTGTGTTGATACGACAGGATTTATGACAGCTAGGATATTGATTAAGGGTACAACGCAAGGGGCAAATGCATTTCACATCTGTACGAGTGTTGTGTGCGTGGATGATGTTATGATCGATCATGGTGTCTAATAAACATGCTCTTGGGTTATCAGAGTCTATTTAAATGGAATGTGTGGAGAAAGAAAGGAAAAAAAGGTGATACATGAAGCCTCGTTTACTGGTATTAGGGTCACATAATTTAATTTTTTTTGTACAGCATATTCATTTATTTAGAAATGTGTTGAATAAATTTATTGCTATATATACATGCATACATT
>JAUMHG010000079.1:6017871-6034477 GCA_032359395.1 Enteromius anoplus
TACTATTCATGAACCTTCCAAATAAGGCAAAAACAGACTGTTTCATTCTAGGGTCAAATTCTAGGGTTGTAAATGGAACTGTAAAACGGTTTCTGGGCATTTTTTCCCCTTACCTAAGCTACATACCTTCTATATACATATCAGAGAACAATTTAAAATATTCTCTCAATGCTTTCTATGGTACCTTTAAGATATCAACTATGCGTTGAGCTACACACCATAGTATTGGGACAGGGCTTGTAAGGGGCCTTATTCGGACATTGACTTAAAACTATGCACTGTAAAAATGGGCTGTGATTTTAACAGTAAGAAACTTTTAAATGGTTAACGGTAAACTCCTGTAAAATTTACAGCGGAAAAAATGCAGACATTCCCAGAATTCCCTGCATTGCATTTCAAATTTTAATGTTTTTTCTTTGAAATAACTAATTAGGGTTGTATGTTACATGCAATGTTGTTAAATTAATGTTTACTTCATATTCGAGTCTCACCATGATGGTGTTTAGTGTTTGTGTGAATGACACTGAGCTCCTTCTATATATATTTTAAATGTAAAAGCTGCTTGTGATGGACTTTGGTCCTGCATTTGATGTTAATCAATGTATTACAAAAATACAAAACACATTTCAGTACTTAAATAGCTTGGTACTGTATATTATCATTATATCAGTTAATGAAATTGCGGTATTTAACTATAAATTTAACTTGTAACCGTGAAACCTAAAACGCAATTTTTTTTATGCTCAATTCTGGTAACCACAGCTGCCAGTTTTTACCGTAAATTTTACAGATTTTTTTTACAGTGTGGGTGTCTAGAGAGTTTATATTATTATTAATATTACCATCTTGCAGGAGAAACTTCAGTCCTTGACACACGAGTCAGAAGTGCTGAGCAGTGATGCTGCTTTACGGGACAAGTTACTGATTAAGTTTGAGGAGGAGACCAAACAAGCAGAGGAGGTCAGGATAATGAAATTCCTTATATGAATTTCAGAACCCAAAATCTTAAAAATAAATAAATATTCACTTTCTGGTTTTATATCTACCATTATTAAAAACAACTACAAAAACAGACTTAAACACAATTATACTATTTGGAGCAGTACCTCACTGGCCAAAAGCCACAATGAGTGTTTTTTTTCCTGACAGGAACGGAACAAAGCAGAGGCTCTGAACAGGAAGTTGAGGGGCCAGTTGGCTGATTTTCAAGTACCACATGTCCTACAATACATCAAAGTTAAGGAGTCTCATGGTCAGCTGAAGAAGTGTGTTAAAGAATGGCAACGCAAGGTGGAGATTGCAGAGGTGAGGATTCTTTAAACACTTTTAATTTTTTATTTATTTTTTTATTCCAGAACTGTGGTTTTTAACGACCGTATTATTCCAGATGACACTAAACACATACTCAAAATCTTGGGACAAGCTTCGGAGCGCTGCTGGAGCCAGAGCAGTTCCTGCCCGACATGCAGCCGTAGATGCTGGATTGTATGGATTCTGAAAACAACAAAAGCTAAACATGTACTAAATAACCTCACTGGCCTAGTATATAATGTCATAGATGCCCATCATTTTAAACTAAAATGCATCAATATGAAGAATAATAAAATCAATATAAAAATGACACACAACACTGCATTATTAATGAAAAGGTTTATTAGTTAGTGCTGTGTATATTAAATGCTACATACAGATATTTCAGCATGAATGTCACATCAACCGCCACATGAAGTTTTCTTACTAGCTCATTTACAATCTACAATTTGAAAAAAAGCTAAGGACAAGTATTTGCACTCAAAAGTGCAGATACTTGGAACAGATTACGGGAACTAACACAGCAGGCATGCACGGGGTGGAGAGGTCTCAAAACCACAGAGGAAGGCCATCGATAGTACGTTCCCCTGTGGCCCTGAAACGTCTGCTAAGAATATAGATATTTATATAGAGATTTTAAACAATATTAATAAAAACATTAATATACAAATGTGAAAACATAAAAAAACACAACGTAGTTTCCAAATCCAACTGTTCATTGATTCTTAATGCCTATAGTGAAAAAAAAAAACTTGGTATTTAAAACAATGGATAAATACTAGAAACTTTAAAGGGGAAACCGATTGGAGGCAAAGGGCTCTGCGGAGAAACTAGACGCCCCTACTTAAGGCCAAAGTGTCACTATCACCTCTAACCTCGCTGTACAGTACTAGGCAAAACCTGTTCTGCAAGAGAGAAACGCTCCTCAAGGGCCAATGGTCAACACATAATACTGCATAAGCAACAGAGATGAGAATGTCATTTTGCCCCAGGTAAGATGAAAGTGGAAAATTGTGATATGGGTGGCTGGGAGGGGGAAAAAAAAGCAGGCATCTCTATTTAAATTCAGCTTTGTAGACCAATTAAAGTGGTAGCTTCTTCCAATATTAAAAAACAAAATGTGCATGTGATACAAAACCCAAAAGATAACTCTTGTAAGAGTACAGCTTACCCTTTAAATCAGATATGTTTATACTACGATGGTATTAGGTGTCTGTTTAAAAAACACATTTTTTAAAAGAACGTACTGGTTATCGCTTGAGGAGTATGCCACAGACATTCACTAACAAAAACATCAAGATGACGTGCGTTTAAGTCAAGGCCTCAGAGGCCCGAAAAAAACACTTTCCCTCCTTGATTCTGGGGGGGAACCGAAAATCCATTTCAAAAGTCTTTGTTCTTAGGGTTTTTCTAAAAGAATAACAAAAAATGACTCGCTGTCATGTTACAAAAGGCAAATGACTGCAGGCAAGACACGGTGTTGGCAGATTAGAGATCAAACACGTGGATACATTTTTACAGCAGAGGAAGAATGACACTCAGGGTCCTGTACAAGTAGGCCTACGTGAGTCCTGTATGGGGGGTGGCTGGGCAAGGGGCAAAAACCTTTATAAAAACAGACTCAACTTTCACACAACCTTGAACACACCAAGTACAGTCCAAACTACATCTACAAAGAGGCTGAAAATGAATTAAAAAAGGCAAATCGGAAACAAAACTTAAAGAATGTATGAATCAGAACTTCACATGAAAAGCTACTTATAAAATTGTGGTGCAGTTTAAGAAAGAACGCAATATCTAATGACAGGACTGGTAAACAAGTTGCATACATACTAACTATGTACATACAGTAATACAGGAAGCCTTTTCAGGTTTTTTTAGGCAATTTTTCACAACAGCTGTACTGACTCTCATGTTAAAATGAACTGTTTGTATACAAGATTGAAGTTTACATTTCTATATAGATTCTATATATTTACGTATAATAATCTCAGTGAAATGTAGAGACCGTTTGAGGTCGTTATACTACTGCTGGTTAACGATCTGTCTCGTTTAAGTTCTGGTACAGTACAGTGATGGTTTTTGGTACATACCAATGAGGGAAACGTCAACATTGACATAGACAGACACTTTCAACAGTTCATAACAGCACAACTTTGTCCCCCTTTCTAATTTGTCAGCTAAATGCACACAGCAGGCTGCCAGAGGTGCTCCAAATGTGTGTACAATGTACTCATATTGGAGCAAGGCTAATGATCAGAATATTTATTACGTAGAGGCACACAGTAAGCGGTATTTCAACCGCTACCTAAATGTATAGCTGATTTAATATGAAAAATTAAGACTGAACAATTAGTTGCGGACTGAATACATTTTTTGTCTTGTGCTCTAGAGATCTGATGGGGGCATTGTGAGCCACGTCGGGTCAAGGAGCCACAATGCTAGGCAAATGTCACCCTACTGGACTAGAATCACAGTGCTACCTGGGGCAGAGTTTGGAGATCTCCCCTTGCTTCCTCCCAGGATTCATCTGTATACGAACAAATCGATAACTTTTTGTTGATAAAATCTAATTGAAGTATGCCTCTTGATATCAAAAAAGAAATAACTACTTGTTTAGAACAAAATGAGGTATTATTAGGTTACTGGGCCTTGTAAGAATTCATTCAACTTGGGTAGTATGCAGAGATTGCTAATACCTTTGCAAATGGTAATCGGGGGCACAAATTACTGAATGAGAGAGGACACAGGGTACCCCCCACCTTCAGCAGTGTGCTGGACAGTATGCTCCTGAAGGGCCCCTAAATCAGCGAAACGCTCTCCACACCATACGCATTTAAACTGGGCATCTCTCGCATGAACGCTTTGATGCTTGGCCAGGTGTTCTCGCTGCTTGAAGCCCTTGTCACAACTGGCACACTTGTAGGGTTTCTCTCCTGTGTGGACTCTCCTGTGCCGCTGCATCTCCGAGGAGTACTTGAACCGCTTCTCGCAGTCGGGACACTTCAAGGGCTTCTCCCGGGACGGGTCACATCGGTGCTGCACGAACTCTGAGGAGGACAGGAAGCGTCGGTCACACAGAGAGCATTTGAGAGGCTTCTCGGTGCAGTGGGAATTCTGATGGCGCTGTAGAGTGGTGGCCTTTTTGTAGGCCTTTCCGCAAACGTCACACTTGTAGGGCTTGTCCGGATTTGTGGGTGTCGAGGACGACTCGCCACATTTGTGACGGAGCAACTCCCCTGACTGGCTGAAGCCCTTTCCGCAGGAGGCGCATTTAAAAAGGTTGTCCATGCCGTGAACGTGCTGGTGGTACAATAAGTGGGACGGCTGCAGGAAGCCCTTGTCACATAGGTTGCATTTGAAGGGGCGGTCGGCGGAGGGCTTGTGTGTGCGCCTGTGGCGCACCAGGGCGTACTGTTGCTTAAAGCTCATCTGGCAGTCTTCACAGTGGAATGGCCGTTCCTCCGAGTGGGTGCGTTCGTGCTGTCTCAAGTCGGACGGACGCTTGAAGCCCTTCCCGCATGTGGCGCAGCGAAACGGCCGAGCACCTTGCGGCTGACACTGGTGGTGAAGGAGCTCGGAAGACTCTTTAAAGTGCAACTCACAAAGGTTGCACTTGAATAGGTGCTCACCCGAGTGGGCGTACATGTGACGGACTAGGTGGGATCGGTGCTTGAAGCTCTTCTCGCACACCGCACACTTGAACGGCCGCTCGGAGCTGTGGGTACGCTGGTGGTGGGCTAGATGAGAGGACTGGCTGAAGCTTTTGTCGCATGTTTCACATTTAAAAGGCTTCTCACCCGTGTGGACACGTTCATGACGGGTGAGCTCAGATAAGTGACGGAAGCCCTTAGAGCACACCGAACACTTGTAGGGCCTGTCTGGTTGCGAAGGCTCGAACGTAGGCTGGCCTGATGTCCCGACGGCAGCGCTGCCACTGGACGACGCTTCATCATTGGATGGTTGCCCCGGAGTGGCTGTTGACGATGTTGGCGTGGCATTTCCAGAACCTGGCCGATATGTTTTCTCACATATGGAGCACTTCATGGGGTTGCCGCTGTTATGGGCATTGTGATGCTGCGCTAGCGAAGTTAGCAGGGAGAAGCCCATCTTGCACACTCCGCACACAAAGGGTTTCTGCTCCACCTGTACGCACTGGTGCTCCAACAGGTCAGTGGCTTGGTGGAAGATTTTCAGACACTGCGTGCACTGAAACGAACGGTCCTGGTTCACCATGCACTGGTGCTCATGAGGATTAGCCAGATGGGAGATGTCGTGGCCACACGCGCCACACTTGTGTCCTCCCTCGCTCCCAACATGCAAGGAGGGCTGCTGCGCTTGTGCCGGATGCTGCTGCTGCTGCTGCTGGTTGTGCTGCTGACTGTGATGCTGCTGCTGCTGCTGTTGTTGCTGTTGCTGCTGCTGCTGTTGTTGCTGCAATGCTGTGTCCGGCTGGAGGACGATGCCGTAAACGGTGCAGCCCAGAGTGTCCGCCCCTGGAGGGATGGTGTGCACCACTGGAGGCGGGGCAACAGCATGCTGCTGCCACGCCTCCGTCATCCGAGTTCGGGTGTACGGATTCAGCTTTGAGCCGTAGTTGAACCTCTTTCCAGGTGAATTCAAGGGGAAGGGATTGTTGGACTGCCCACGTTGGGAAAGGTGGGGAGGCAAAGAGGAACTTATTTTGACAGCTCGTGAGAATGACAAATGCAGAAAAAAGATTCTACGTAGTAATGTTTTCAGGAACACTTTGTGGCTCGATACAACAAGGAAGTGACATGGACGTGAGCATCACGCAAACGTGCAAAGAAGCTTGACCTTCTTCATTACCCTGGTACAGCCCTGTAAGAGAAAACAAGAAAACTGGATGAAAAATGTGTAATAAAACATTCCACACAGCTTTAGTATCATCTAATTAGTCTAAGAAGCACTTATATATGTCACCTTTGAAAACGCTGTAAACGTGTTTTGTTGAAACGGATATAGAACTTATACTCTGAAACATCAGTAAGACTAGGTTGAAAATTACATTTATTAATTTTTTTTGTTTCGCCTTAAAAAGATTCTATGAAAAATGAAAATATTTTCTGGCATATATATAAAATATAGCTAAAATTAAAATCTGTGTCAGCAGTAATAAATATATGTATTGTGCAATAATAAGAGCCCTGACATTGGCTTGCTTCATTAAAATTGACCATAAGACATCATTTTCAGAGACAGCTTGCTATTTAAGGCAAAGTAACTTTAAAAAGACTGCTGGTGATACAACAAAGTGGGCATCATCTTTTTCTAAAAAAGAACAGCAGAACTCATGTGATTCACTTGGTGATATAAGTGGTTACAGCAGGGACGCCTACTCTGCATCAGCAAAGTGACTTGAGGATCTTGGCAATTTAAGCACTGCTAATGTGAATGGCCTTAATCTTCACTGCAACAGCTGGCTTTGAGTCTTGGCCGGATTGGTCCGTAAGAAGATCATCATTTCCCCAATGCACATTTCGAATCATATCATACTAACTTGGAATATTAAGAGCACACCTATATTCAGCATTGAGCAAATGATATACGACTAACAATGAGCAAAGACAGTATCATATGCACCAAATGAAATCTGATCACAGACCACCTCTCACCAGTAATAACAAAGGTACGAGCATCTATCTGGTACACCTCAGGTTTCATTTTGGATAGCGAGATGGACTGTCTTGCCAACAAATGGCATTATGAGGTATTAAAGAAAGAAGTTGACTATGTTTTGAGACACAGTTCTATTGTCTCAATCTCCACATTAATTGAATGTGTATAAAAGGGGCGTACACCTGTCCCAAAGCCTGCTTGCACGGTTAAGAAAATGTAATAACGCAAAACCATATGTAACGAACGACGCTCGATCGTCGCGTATTTGTTTACACACAACTCGCGCAACATACGTTCGCGTTTTTTATCGCGGTGCATAGAAGCCGGTGACACAAGTGTAACGTTAGGTAGCATTAATGTTCACGTCCAACACAGAACCCAACAGATTGTGAACCCGGCGCGTTTTCAAGACACCTGGGAGAAAACACAAGCACACAGCTTTGCAAAATGGCTAACGAGTTTTTGCAGGCTGGCTAACAGGCCAACTGTAACGTTAGCCTTGCTACACACACCCTGGTACATTCTGTTCAGATGTGCATATTAACGTTACCTTTTTCATGAGCGGGTTCCACGCATGTTTATTCCCGGGAATGTATGTTTAATAGGGATGAAACAGGCTTGTGGTGTTTCTGAAGGCCGTAAATCCTCCCAATGATCCGCGGTCTTGTCTAGGCCGCACCCCCTGGCCAGTGCCTACAAAAACACACGAAAACCCAGCCAACTCTCCTGATCTCTCTTGGGTTGCTCTGCAAAAACCCTATACCAGTCTTTTCGGCGTTTGCAGCGCATTTAGGGGAGCCGACAAGCGAAGATGGTTCGACACATAGTGTGTTTTATTTGGGGCTGGGATCAGTGACCACCGAAACCCCCGACAGCGGCACGGGAACCTGAATAACACATAATTGGCATTCTCACAAAACATACCGGAACTTCATTAATTTTATTCAAAAGCGGCATTTAGATGTACCTATTCGTAATATAAACGTCATTTATTACGTATGATATGTGTCCTTTGATGTTTCTGCATATAGGCGCACATTGTTATTTTATTATAACGCTTTTATATACGAATTATTGTAATGTTAGCATGCCACAGGATAATATTTCATATAAGACAATCAACTTTTTAACATTTTGTTCGTGTCGATACTGAATGGTAATGTTTATGCTACGGTTTTTAGATTAAGTACATGTATATACGTTAGGCTTAATGCCATGTAGACCAGCTGTAATGTTTAATAAGGCAGAATGCAAAACAGCCGGAACGTCACCCCGGAACCATTTGCATTGATCTTTGTTTTAGCGAGACGCTGCGATGAGGCACCGTTTGTTTTCTTGCGACGTAAGGTTTGAATCTTTTTCAGAATCGGTTCTTTTGAATGGTTAGTTTCAAAGAACCGGTACGCTCATCGGTGCTTTGAATAAAAAAAAAAATCCCACATGAAACGGATGTCTCGGCTGGAAAATATTAATAAAACT
This sequence comes from Enteromius anoplus, assembly GCA_032359395.1. NCBI lineage: Eukaryota > Metazoa > Chordata > Actinopteri > Cypriniformes > Cyprinidae > Enteromius > Enteromius anoplus. The sequence continues at coordinate 6,026,302 of JAUMHG010000079.1, forward strand.
ATTGTGGCGATACATAATCAAATACTCAGAACCACTCGATGCGTTTTGCTCATATTTGTGAATGAACCATTCTAACCGGTGTTATGAACCAGTTCAATTGAATCATTGTAAACGATCCGACTCAAAAACCTATTTTTCAACGGAAGCACTTTGCACGTCACAATAAGAATGCCATCACGTATCTAATGTGATTTTTAGATGTTTTTTCTTAGAAAAAGTCGTTTAATTCTCTGGTGCAGCTGTTTTATAAAGATTTTACTTTAAGCATGATTGTCAATTACAGTAGCAGTTCTGACGAGGAAACGGAAAGCTCTTCAAAAGACGATTCCGCGCCTTTAAGGAAAAGAGGAAAACTTGACACTGAAACCAGGTTTGGTGCGTTTGATCTTCTGTTTTTCTTGATTAGGTTTTGTTTTGATTTGCATTTCCATAGCTCTAAGTTCCTCTTTTACCCCAATAGCACCAGTGAACCTTTGGATAATGGATCTGTTAAAAGAGAAGCTGGCAAATCAGCCCACTTGACACCTCGCCTGCCTCTTCCTGACAGCGTGAAGGAGATGTTCAGAGAATCTGAAGAACAGTGGATTGACAAAAGTGAAGTGCACGGAGGGCGACAGCGGTCCTTCCAGCATGAGCGGGGCAACTGGGCTACATACGTGTTCTGTCCTTGTAAGCATGTTCCTCAATGTATTATTGAGGTAAACACTGTCATTTTCCTCTGAATGACCCTTAACCCTTTTTAGATGATCCCGAGGAGGCCTTTCTGGAGCTACTCAATCAAGTGATTATGGTTGCAGATGCTCAAGGCATCCCTCTGACCTTGTCTGAAGAGTTTCACGTCAGCATCTCAAAGACGGTGATTCTGCGCCATCACTGGATCCAACCATTTATCCAGTCCATTCGGACCGGTCTGACACAGTTCAAGAAGTCAGTGGTATATAATCACAACACTGGGCTATCATCATCATTTAAAACCCCGGGAATACAAATAACTTAGAAGCATTGGTTTTTACTTGCCGTCATGTGAATTGTGTTTATCCGGAGTTTAGAATGACTATTTTTAGTGTGAAAAGCCAAACTGTTTCACTATGCCATTTGTTAGTTGTTGGGTATCTAAGTCAGATTGTTTTCTCAGGTTTTTCTGCTTGGCTGATAAACTGAGGGTTTATTCTAATGCTGAAAAGACTAGGTATGTCATCAATGACCCAACTAGGGTGCATGTTATTTATTTGTTCATAAACAATAATAGACTTTTTAATGACATCAAGTTGTTCGTGCAGGACCTTTCTTGGTATGGAAATCTCCACTGGGAAAACTCAGTTGCTTGGGCTTATCAAAATAATGGATGAAACAATGAAAGAATTCAACCTTAGCACCTTTTATAAGGTAAAACCCTAAAATCATCATATGGGATTTAAAATACAATCAGTTTAGATTTCTTGCAACACTCTTCTTTTTTTTTTTTTTTAGGATCCTTCATTTCATATAAGCCTCGCTTGGTGTGTAGGCGACCATACGGAAAGACTGAAAACAACGTGTTTGTCACAAATGCAGGTAAAAGGAACCCAAACACAGATCTCCACCACAAATTAAACAAGGATGAGTATTGATAAAAAGCAAACTATAATAACCTGTGTTGTTGTTTTTTTTGTAGAGTCTCATTGATGCTTATGAAGATGGGCCATTTTACGCACAGCTCCAATGCACAGAGCTTCGTTGCAAATCGGGAAATAAAGTCTTTCTTTTCCCCCTCCAGTGATCTTGCAACACTATTAAGACTGTTCATTTTCAGGTTTGCTAGTATGTATTGCTGTCAACATTTGTGTTTTAACCCTTTTGTATTTAAGCAGAATATAATAAAGCTTTTGTACCAAATAGTGCTGAATAAAGATCTCTTTGTTACATTATACAATTTTGGTGAAGAGCATTTTATTGTACGTAATTGCAACATGGTGATTTTTCACTAACCTAGGCCACGTATGTGACCCAAGGTTTGCATTGTTAAATGCACTGCATTTTTACCATCAAGCCGTTTTTACGAGCAACACCCCACTTCCTGAAACTGAAAGACCTGGTTTCCTTTTCCACATTTGTACCTTAAAAAGGAGTCTTTGTTTTTAAAACAGAACTTAATTTTACAACTTCAATTTTAAAAGGTAACAAATAACTCACTTAAACAATTATTCATGAGAGGTCAGTACATATAAAAAACCAAAACAGTTGAGTTTGTACATGTAACATCTGTTAACCCATCGTGGGTCATGGCACAATTGCAGTCACAGAGGTTAAGCCGACAAATTGAGCAACCATAAGATATCCAGAAGTCGTATTGCACTACATTCGTGATCTCTTGATAAAAATATATAAATCAATACTGCTGACAGATAGCCTGATAAATAGCCACTTGCTTGCGCAACAAATACAACGTCAGTACAATTTAGATTTAAAAACATTAAAAAATGCATTTTTTTTTTTTTTTTTCAAAAAGCACTAGATAAAATTGGTAGATTTCAAGACAATAGAGGTTAAAAATGGACAATATTTAAAAATGTAATTGACAAGGTTTAACGGCAGGCAGTTGCTACTTCACATTAATCAACTGTAATTTGAGCATTAAAATCTATGTAATATTAAACGGTTTGATCTGAATTAAGCAGTAGAAAACAACACAATTTCGAAGTGTTGATTGTGCCCAACAATAGACGACTATTTCACGCCAATCTCCTGATAAACCCGAATTCCACAATAAGGGAACTTTGAAAACGAATTTACATAATGTACATCCTCTAGAAGTGACCCATCCAACCCAAAAAGCAGAACTGAGTCCTGTCCCTTTGGCAAACCAGAATCTTCAGTTCAACGTTAAGCAGGAAGCGTGATGCCATCACGGTGAAAACACCACCTTTTTGATGTAGTCAACTGTGGTTATGTTCAGGAGCATAGCGACATGCTCGTTCCCAGGCAGCTCGAACATGCTAACGGGCTGCTTCTGTTGGCCCATCCAGCGTTTGCATTGTGTCGCGCTCAACAGGTTGACCGTTCCGTCGCCATCCCCGTTGATGACAGTGGGATCTGTGTCTGGGAAGTTTGTGTAATTGAATCCCTGAGGTGTGGGGATGCCGCTGCCATAAAGGCAGTGGACAGGAACGCCCGGAGGCTGAAGTGCACTGACCAGTGGCTCTGTGTCCTGCCTCATGGCCCAGCCATCCTCATAGTCGATATCTTTGAAGAAGCGCTGATAGTCTTGAACGGTGTAGGTGGTGTTGGGGGTGGAAACCAGGACCATGTCTTTGGGCCAGGTGTGGGCGTAGGGGAAGAGCCAGACGGTGGAGACCGCCGTTCGCTGCTGGGTGCGGATTTTTACAGGACTGATGACAGGAATGCGATTGTTGTCACCTGTGATGGAACCAAAACCATTGTAAGGTCAAACCAGTGATTGAAGATGGGTTATAAAAAACACAGGTACCAGGTTTTAAGGGTTGGTAACGCAGTACTCATTTCTGCATTTCACACAGATTTTTTATATGGTTTTTATTATACCTTTGACTGTAACACTTGCTTATTTTTGAAAAAACAAACAAACAAAAAAAAACATGTTAAGTGGTATTTATGCATTTGTATTGTATTTTTAAGTTTTTTTATACCAGTTTGAAGTTTTTTTCTACTCTAAATATTAATCAAACATAATTGTAATTCAAACTGTAAAAAATATTTCTCGTAAGTTTTAAATAAAATATTACTGAAGTATGTTTTACAAGAAAATACTATTTTAGATTTTCTACCTCAAAGTTTGAGTCATTTTTTTATTTCACAGTACATATTTTAAAAAAAATTAAATTGTATGATTTTACAAATATCATTAATTATACATCTGTATTAAGTACTATATAAATAATGTGACTTCAATTCAAATAATAAAATATAATAAACAACTTTGTTAAATAAATATTTGTATTTATATTATTATTTAATACAATCTTTTAAAAATTCTATAATATTAAATAATCAAATTTCCTCAGAGATAATAACACAAGATTACGCAAAGTAATTTGATGTCTTTTCAAAAAGATTGCTTTTTGTTGATTTTCTTTGTTGTGATATGAAGACAGGTTTACCAATGTGAAAGTTTTGACTTTAAAAGAAAGTGCCCTAATAAAATCAAATCTCCAGACTAATTTGGACTGGTTCACTGTGACGAATTTGACTTCATTCACAGTCATGTTAATTATAAACTAATCTAAGTTCATTCTAACTGAGAAATTGAACTGCATTCAACAGAATTCCACAAAAATGAAAATCACATCATTGATCAGCATATTAATCTCCTTTCACAACAAATTTGGCCCGTACCTGTTGCCATAACTCTCAGAGTTTTGGCCACCCCGGCCCATGGAGGCCCTAAAGACACAAATGCCTTGATGTACTTGTCCTTCCAAGCCTGTGGCTGCTGATTAAGGAAATAGAGTGTGTACATATTCCCCATACTGTGTGCGATGAGAACCACAGGACCACCAGATTTATTAGCCATCTCCTCAATCATCTGCTGCAGACGCAAGAAGTACTCCTTATTCTCATCTACAGATACAGATCAGGAGGAAAAACGTAAGTAGTAAGACATAATGACAAGAATCAACATATTCACAGAACTTAGTTTTTTTGTGCACAAACAGATCATGAGGATTCTCACTTGGGGCTTTGCGCCAGTCATATGGGGCACCTCGAACATCATCGTCTCTGGTATAACCCCAGTCAACCAATGCTTGTACTATAGTGAAGAAGTACATGCCTGAAACAGACAAAGCTCTCGTCAAACAGTCGTTGCCAATCAACATACTGATCATAACAAATAAACACAATGAAATAATGACATAAACTCCTAGTTTGCACTCACCCACACTCCGTTTGCTAGGATCTAGATATTCCAAACTATAGGTCTGTCCAAAACCGGGCACTCTTACATTCACCCCCGGAGGAGCTTCAGTGAGGTGGGTTGTATGATTGTACAGTAGCCTGCAAACAAAATATATGCTGATTACATATTTGCATTTTCACGCAAAGCAGAAAAATTTATAAGAAGAAAGGGTCAACATCTAATCCCAAAAAATGCAAAGTGCATAAGTGCCAGCCAACTTTTTCCAATGTCGTTGGTTCCAGAAGTATTTCTTTATTTTATATATTGAAGTATTATAACATGCCATTAACCAAGCCCAACAAACTACTGGGTGAATCACAACAAAGTTTTATTTAAAACAAAACAAAAACGTATTTAAAAATTGAAAAAAAATTGGGAAAAAAAAGTGCGTACTTACTGAGAGAAAAACTACAATCCCATGAAGCATTGTGAATTACAATCAAATTTAAAATGATGGAGAAATTTAAAACAAATAATTTAAAGTTGTAAATAATATCTTTAGAGACAATGTAATTTAAGTTATTGCACACACATTTGGCTGGATTTGTTTGCTGCAACCGTAATTGGATTCAATTTTCTGTTTAGCATCATGGGTAATGTAGTTTTTACTACAAATTCAGCTGTCAAACAATTATTTACAAAAATAGGCTAACAATGTGAATGGGCGCTTCAACATTACCACTTTTTAAACTAATCAAGAAGAATTATGCATGCTTTTGAAAAATGGTATGCATATTAATTGCCACATCACGTGAACAACTTCAGATTTCTGATGCCCTTTTGCTCTTTACCTCATGTTATCAATCCAGCAGTCAATGGCCACCGGCACCAGCAGCTCCAGGTTGAGCCATAATGTGAAGTAGTCCTCGGTCTTCTTGTAGCAGATGTAGTGCACTACACTAGGTTTGTCAAGTTTTGCTTCAAGCTGGTTCCCAAGATCTCCTGGAACTATGGAGAAAAGTAATCAGGCCAGCTAACCAATCACATAATCACTATGAATAAAACAGATTAATCAAGTAATAATGAGTTTACACAGGAAGCTCAATAAGAAGCACTTCACAAACTACTATAAGGTATGATCAAAGAACCACTGATTAAAAAGACTTAACAACTCACCATATACCTACTGTTTAAACATCTCTGTCATCACTACTCCTGGCCAGTTTGGTCTGGTTTGAAGCACCACTATATTTCTAAGTATGGGTTAAGTACGTCTTTATCATCGGTCACCACATCCTGAACTCATTTATCACATATTTAACATGACTTACAAGAAGAATTTTGCTCCCGCTATAAGGCCTCATGTAAATATTGGCTAGCCAAATATTGTACTTAAGATACTGTTATAGATATTTTTGTAGAAATAACAGACTTAAGCGATCTTTTATTGTGGTATAATGACGCATTGTACATTTAGACATAAAGGCCAATCTTTTCACACAAGAATATCTGATGGGAAATCTAGTTTAGTGTTGTTTTATAACGTGCCAAGGTGATTCCCAGATAGCAGACAAGCTACCATATTCACAAGAAGACTTTTAGGCTACCAAAAGTGCTGTGGCCAGTGGTCCTATCAGCTTGGATTCTCTAATGAAAGGGTATAAACCAGAAGCCAGTGGGTCATACAAGTTCAAGGAAATCAAAATGGTTTATGGAACAGATAAAAACCATCTTGGATCAGCTAAAAAATCTTCCAAAACACAGATACTAATTTTAGATGGATTCTCACCAGACAATAGTGCATGGAAAGTATAAAAGTTAGCACATTGTACCACATACTCTAAGCTATTTGAAAGTATATTAGACTTTTAAGGTTCATATGACTAAATGAATACATGAAAATGGAAAATAAAATGTATTAATTCGGCGCCATGTCAAAAACGTGGAACTTCTAAGTCTAAAAAAAGCGTATGTCATTTTTAATTGATAAAATGTAGTTGTAAACGTCATCATTTGCATTTGTGGAGTAAGTTAAATAAAAACACAAAGTATTTTATTTAAGTCAGCTGTTTTACTACGACCGGTTGCGCAATCAGTGACAAAAAAAAGGGGGGGGGGGGAAAGACGTCTTTTGATTTTTTTTCCTCTCAGTCATATGACCGCATCATATGAGAGGGTTTTAAAGCGAAAATAAACATTTAGACAGAAGAAAAAGACAGAAGAGAAACCGATAGGTTGTAATACTATGGATTAGCTCTTGTTTTTTACATTCATACTCTCTGACTGTGTTTCTTCGGTAGATTCCAGTGAATAATTACGTCGCCTCAACGGTCGCCGCTGTTTAGTCACGTGTACCAAACTGTTAAAAAATAACGACACCTTTCAAGAAGCGTTAAGCCACTGCTGGTTATAAACGCATTCGGATATTAAACGCATGGATACGAGTCAGAGATTAAAACTGATCACTGTACATCATGTCACATGTTTCTGACCATACAAACGCTAACTTATCTAGACAACATTTTTGCCATCTCAACTGTCCCTGATTAGACAAGGTAAGTGTTGTTTAGTCAGGGTCATTAGGTTTTGAGACACAGCCCGTGTGACCGTTCATCATGAGGCAAGTAAACAACGGTGACTTGTGTCAAAGCAACAGGACATTTCAACAGAGAGGATGTGTGCTGTCATAAACCAACTTACTGAGAACCACAGGCGGTCGATCCGAGCACACTTTCCCCGGTGAGCATTTCAAACTTCTGCTGTCGGCAAAAGACACCGACAACAAACACAGCTGGAGCGACGCGAAGATCAACCGATGGCAGGGAAGCATCTCTTTCAGTGGCTCACACCTCTGCTGGCTTACAGTATCAAGCGTGCAGTCGTATTTATCTGTCCATCGTGAGGTCTTGGAGTGGTCTGAGAAGCGTCTCTTCTAGGTCTGCGGAGCAGTGACAGCGGGATGAGCACATACAATGTGGCGATCATGTAATAGGTGTTTTTAAAGCAGCTAGACGCAAATAAACAATGGCAGAACGCATCGAGTCGATGGGCGGAGCCTTCGATTGTGGCAAAAAATACTGCAAGAATTGATGTAACAGAGCTTGTATTATCTGTATATAGTTATGCATACCTCAGCTTTTAAAATTTAAAACACTAATTAAGGGACAACTATTGCAAGCACTGACTAAGTCATTTGTTTCAGAAAAAGAGATGAAAACCTATTCAAATAGAAGGCTAATTGTCACAGACCTTATAATTGATTTATTTGAAAAAACCCCATAGCAAATTAGCCTGAATGACATTATTTAGTTTTATATATACACA
>JAUMHG010000079.1:6034577-6048587 GCA_032359395.1 Enteromius anoplus
TTATTTAAAAACAAGCAACGATACACTTTTTTATTAATATTTGGAATTTTCAGTTTGCATTTTTACTTTTATTAGCACTATTTTATTACTATTTTATTATTTAATACTATTTTATTTTAGCACTTCAACTAAAAAATCTGTAATAGTTACGTGAAATTATATAAACATTTTATTCACTTAATAATATAATTGTGACATTTATGCATTTAGTTTATATAGGCTACTAAAATAGCCACAAATAAATTAACTATAAATTTATAACATTTTATAAACATAAAAATAGGAAATGGAGTAGCAAAAACTTTTAAGAGCTTTGCTGGCTATAATCGTTCATGTACTGATTAAATACATTCGATAAATTCAGTGTAACAAACAAGTATATCATATCATCTATTAATATAAACCAATACAAAGAGATGATGTTTGTATACTATTTAATAGTTTTTTATTTTAGCACTTCAACTAAAAAATCTGTAATAGTTACGTGAAATTATATAACCATTTTATTCACTTAATAGTATAATTGTAACATTTATGCATTTAGGTTATATAGGCTACTAAAATAGCCACAAATAAATTAACTATAAATGAATAAAATTGTATTAACATACAAATAGGAAATGGAGTAGCAAAAACACTAAAATTACTTAAAACTTTAAATAAAAGATAAAAATGAAAATGGAAAATAACATTTAAATAAAACATTTAATATTATAATGAAACTAAAACAGCACTGTTACTAATGGAAGTTTTATTAAGAATGTGTTCTTATTGTTTTATTGTGTAGCAAGCATAAAAGCAATAAAAACCTATAATTCAAATGCAGTCAAATTTGTTATATTGTGAATGTAGTCACGAGTTGGGGGAAGACCATTGGATTATTGTCATATTGCAGGTTGCTTGTTTCACTCTCTATGAGGATGATGTTCAAAGATCATACATGTTTAAGGAGGAACAAGTACCAAAATGAGTTACTGATTAAAAGAATTACAACCAAAATATCTATATTTCAAGAGAAACGATCAATTATTTTTTTCCAACAGCAATCAAGGCAAGATTTTCTGGCAAAATGACTGCCCGCCTCTGCATGAACTTTGAACTTTTGTCTAACGCATTTTAATTTGTTTGCAAAAAGCTGATGTCTATCAGACTTTGGTTCAAAGGTTACAGAGGTCAAATATTATCTGTGTTCAGACAGGCTTATGAAAAACATTGACGCATACATGCACCATCTATATGGATAAACATATATTTATTGTAAGCATTCATTAAACTAGTAGTTTAACAACATCACAGCCTAAAAAAATCCTTTACATATATATGAAATTGGATTAACATATTACAGTAGGATAAGCAGTTTAAATTGCTGTTACACAAAAAAAAAATACATTCAGTACAATTTAAGAGCTATGCTGGCTATAATCGTTCATGTACAGATTAAATACATTCGATAAATTCAGTGTAACAAACAAGTATATCATATCATCTATTAATATAAACCAATGCAAAGAGATGATGTTTGTACATGAGATCAGGGCACTCCTAAAATATCACACAAAACCTAAGCTAAGAGACGGAGGCTCTTCAGAGCTGTCTTCTGTTTTCTCGTGGTACTTTCCCTCCAAAATTCTCTGGATCGCTGTGAGAACCTTGTGATTGAAAACCATGTCCAAATGAGCCATGCCTCTGAACTCTGTCACATGCACGGCCTGTTCCTGTTTCCCTATCCAGCGCTTACAGAGACTCATGCTGCGGCTGCCGACTGTGTCATCGCCGTCATCGTAAATAATATCGATGGGGTCGGCGTTTGGAAACTGTTCGTCGTATACGTATGTGACCGGCGTAGGGAGGCCCACCCCATAGAGACAGTAGACCTCCACACCTGGTGTGGGCAAACCGGCTGTGAGGTTTCTGGTGTCCTCCCACATGTACCAGCCGTCCTCAAACTTGATGTCTTCGAAGAACTGTTGATAGTCCTGGTTGGTGTAGTTGAAAAAGGGAGTGGAGATGAAGGTGTGGTCTTTGGGCCAAGCCTCTTCTGAAGGGATCATCCACGGATTTGTGGTGGTCATCCGTTGCTCTTCACGGATTTTTATATTGGATACAAAGGGTATGCCATCGTTTTCACCTAAAAAGGTATAAAATCAAGACCAAAACTCAGCTTAAATGTTTTATATATGTTAAAAATACAGGTCACCCAAAAGTAAAATGATGTCAAAATTAATAATGAATTAATGGCACTTCCTGAATTTGCTTAATAATATAATATGTAATGTTTTAAACAAATGCTGTTCTTTTGAAGTCCTGAATTTAAAAAAAAAAATATATATATATATATACGCCGGTCACATATATATATGTTTTCAATATTGACATTAATATTAAGAAGCAGCCAATCTACATATTAACATGATTTCTCAAGGATCGTGAGACACTGAAGACTGGAGTAATAATGCTGAAAATATTTCACAATATTACTGTTTTCCTGTATTTTTAATGTAAAAATGTATAGCTGACAGTATTTATGGTTAATGTTTTTTTTTGTTTTTTTTTACTGTACCTGATGCTAAGACTCTGAGGGGCTTCACAGCACCACCCCAAGGTGCTCCCAGAGAGATGAAGCCCTTAATGTATTGGTCTTTCCAGCGCTGGGTCTGCTGGTTGAGGAAGTACAGGATGTAGTTGTTGCCCATGCTGTGGCCCAGAAGATAGACTGGTTGCTTGTACTCATCATGCATCTCCTCCACCAGGTTCTTCAAACGTGAAAAATACTCCTCCTGCTCATCTACGGTAACAAACAGAATCATTCACATGTACTTTTTATTTTGTTTTGCACAAATATATATAAGCATCTTGGAGACGTTGGCACAGTTCTTCTGGATTGAGTCTGTCTCAGTTTGTTCTGTAACTTCATGTCATTCCAGACAGGCTGGAGGATGATCAGGTCTCTGTGTGGAGCACTGGCTGTTGTCAGACAGTAATCTCACTGCATTATTACACAATTAATGACAAAAATAATGTTTGGAAATGTAAACTGATATTTCCAACTGACACACTACCACAAAAGATAGAAATACCCCGCTTAAAGACATTTTTTGTGGATGAAAATACTACTGGCCTAAGACTTTTGCACAGTACTGTGTACACACACAGACACACACACACATATATATATATATGTATATATATATATATATATATATATATAAATCCTATTTAGATGTGTGTGCTTGATTGTACTGTCTGCTGGGTAGGTTTAATCTTTATTTTGGTTTTTAATTGCCTCTGTATATTATATAGATGTATATTAAAACACATTAAATATTTATAGTATATGTAGAGTTAAAGGGATAGTTCACCCAAAAATGAAACTTCTGTCATTAATTACTCACCCTCATGTCTTTCCAAAACCATAAGACCTTCGTTCATCTTCAGGACACAAATTAAGACATTTTTGATAAGTTCTTAACCCTTTCATAGACAGTAAGGGTCCTCACACGATCAAGGCTCAGAAACGTAGCAAGGAGATCACTAATATTAAACATATGACATCAGTGGTTCAACCCTAATTTTACCAAGCTACAAGATTACTTTTTGTGCACAAAGAAAACATAAATTATGACTTTATTCAACAAGTTTGGAAAGTATCACATTCATAAATAATGTATGTACTCGGATATATACGTTGTATACTTTGTTTACGTATGTGATGCTCTCCAAAATGCGCTATAGGGCGAGGCAAAGGAGATGAATTGTTAAAAGTTGTTATTTTGTTCTTTTAAAAAAGTATTCTCGTAGCTTTGTAGAATTACAGTTTGAACCACCGATATCACATGGACTATTTTAACAGAATTTTCATTTTTCGGTGAACTATATTTTTAATTATGTAGAGTAGTACTAGGAGTCCAGGAGGGTCACTGTCCTGCACTGTTTGGCTCCAACCCTAATCAAACACTCCAGCTCGCCGTTTTCATGTGATCCTCAAGACCTTGATTCTCATGGTCATGCAAGTTTGATCTGAGTTGGATTTGAACTGTGTTGACTGTTGAGTAGTCCTGATGTAGTGAGTACAGTCAACTGTTTGTTTGTTGTTGCCCGTCAATGTGATTTCACTTACTTGGAGCGACTCTCCAGTCATACGGAGCACCACGGACCGTCTCATTTCGCACATATCCAATGCTGACCAAATGCTGAACCATGGTATGAAAGTAACCTGCAAACATGTACATTAGAATAAAAAAAAATAGAGATTGTAAGGAAAGAAGTTCATTGAGGTGTTACTGTACACTCACCTGTGAGTTTGTTTAAGTCAAGAAACTCTATAGGGTGAGTCTGTCCAAATCCAGGGACCCTGACTTCCACCCCGGGCGCATTAGATGTCTTCCGAGTTGTCCTGTTATACACAATTCTACACAAAATGAAAAAAAAGTCAACGAAAACCAAAAAAATATATTCTTTTAAGGATACAGAATCTTTTGTTCTAATATACCAGAGCTTCTGATAACCTGATTCAATGCAGTTTAACCTAACCTAGTTAGGACAGTAGAAAGCTACTAAATATTGATCATGATACACTGGCCAGTCTTATGACATCAGTATCTGAGAACCCTCCAAAAACAATAGACAAAAGGTCAATGACCTTAAATACAGAACTGAGGATGATTAGGAAAGAGCAGTCAATAAATCAGAGTTACCTTGAAGGGTTTTCTCTTTGAATTTGCACACATAAACAGACAAATCAAGTTTAAATACTAAGTAATACTACATTCAAAGCATAAAAATCCTCATATATAAGCACATAAACATACTTCTCCTAAAGTTTTTGCAAAGGCTGCATAAGTGACAAGTTTTAGTGACATTAAAGTGTCTTTATTTAATGTGTTACAAAGTGAGTTTACCTTATATTATCAATCCAGCAGTCAACTCCAATGGGCATGAACATGTTTAGGTCAATCCAGAGAGTGAACCAGTTATCGGTTTTCTTGTAACACATCCAGTGTACCAGTGTGGGCTTGTCTATTTTGGCCTCAAGGCGATTACCAAGATTTCCAGGTACTGTTAAAAAGGGGTGAGAAATTTCAAACTCAAAAGACTAACTTAACCAGATACATATTTTGTAATCAAAGATAGACCTTGCAACATTCTGTACACACAATATGGAACAATATTTAACAGGCCTAAAAGTGCATGGCAGGTCAAACTGTTATTCCTTCTAGCCTGCCTTGTGTAATAATTGAACATGCTTTCCCACTAAATTCACGAACCAAAATAGAAAACACATAAAAGAAACTCACAATTGAAATATCCAAACTATGAACGTAAGATTTCTTACCTATGATAAGAGGAGGAGTGCTATTATTTATGACGCGAGGTTTGGCCGTCGGAGGGAAGATAACGTTAAATAACCAGAATCCAGAGGTCTGGTGTAGTGCGATCAGAAAAAATGCAATGCATTTGAAGGAACGCGAATGTCCCATTATGTTTGTGTCTGTGTCGGCTGTCTGCCTCTGATTCCAGCGGCTTCACTTCGTATCTATTAATGCGTTAGTCCAATGAGGCATCGCGAGGGGGCGGTGAGTGTATCAGAACGGGAGGTCACCGGAGCGCAAACACCCTGAGAGCTCCTACTGTGTGTGGTGATTACATTATAAGGATATTTTTCGATGATAATACGTTTAGGTGGAAACATGAGTGAAACGAACGCAAGACAAAAAAATCTTGAGTGTACTGAAAACACAAACACGTGTCATTTCTCGTCGAAAAGTTTTATTATTTAAATTAATAAAAAAAAAATTTTTTATTGATTATTTGGCCAGCATTCAGGCGAACACAATTTTTTTTTTAAATACAGTACTTTTTTCAGAACGTTCAAAAATGGTATTCCTATAAAATGGAATGTTCCATGAACGTTTGTATAACCAAGAAGAAAAAAAACAAAACAAAAAACATTAAAAAAGCAAGAGGGAGAGAGAGAAATGAACGTTCAGAGAATGTTAAAATAAAATAAATAATTTTATAAAATTATTAAATAACTCCTTGGGAACGTTAGCAAAAAAAAATTCTAGAAACTATTTTGTTAGCTGGGTACAATCTGACAATAAAATAAAAACATACTACACATAAAACAATAAGTAAATACATTTTGCTGCATGATCTTTAGTATGAACAGTCGTAAGTTAAATAAATAATATAATATTTTATTATATTTATTATATTATATGTTTTGAAGATTGACAGTGATTTTATAACCTTTGTATTTTTTTATAATTCTTATTCATATTTATAAATAAGATTTTTTTTTACTTCATTTCAAATCATAATAAATGAATAAAAAGCTATTTAAAAGGAGGCAAAACACCGCGTCTCGTTTTGAAGGCTGCGTCCTACGGAGGTTGCGTTTGAAGGCTACATACGTCATCGGGGAAGTCTCATTTAAGAAAAGTAATAGATTATAATATTTTACACCGCACAAAGAATAACGGTGAATTTTATTGTGAACCAAAGAGGATAAAACATCCTTAATGACGTGTGCAGCCTTCAAATGCGACCACCGGAGGACGCAGCCTACGAAATGAGACTGTCGACTCCACCCCCAGTAGTGTTACGTCATCTGATCGCCATGGAAACCAAATTGCGGGACGTAAACAAGTAACAAGACTGCTAATGGTTATCATAAACGCCGGTTTAGCAATTACATTTTAGGGCGAACGGAGAAGATATTCACTTTATTAAACTGTAAGTTCTAATATGCACTGATATCTTCCTTAACGCAAAATAAAAACCATGTATCTTTAACCATCTGTCAGATGCCTTCTTGCTGCTGTATGTCGTTTAACTTAAACATTTTTCGTATGTTAATCAATATGTTCCAGATGGAAGTGTTACCGGAGGTGGATTGTGAAGAGGACGTTACTATAACAGATGATGAAGAGGGTGATGAAGAGAGCCCGCGGGATTTGGAAAGCGGCCTGTCTAACATACGAATAACCTCTACAGCCACACACATGTGAGGTTACTAAAGTTCATCGACATGTGGTAAACTCGTGTGTTCATGAGAGCTCATGTTATAGCAACGTTCAGCGTTTCTCCATAGGAGTTCTCTCACGTGGACAAGCTGGATGTTTACAATGTTCTTAATCATTAGCCACAAACAAGGGTGGAAGATCAGGTCGTGCACTTTTTAGTGTAGCAGACTAAGTTCACCAAACACCTTAAACTCTTAACTTTAACAAAACAGGGTACATTAGTGCACGCAGATGGGAGTCTCATGCTATATTGTAACACTAGAATGAATCTCATGAAGTCAATAATATATGCAGGTCAGGGTTATTGGAGTTTACTAGAACTAAATCCTGGAAATCTTGGATGATATATATATATATAAACTAATTTTATTTCAGGTATTGTCAAGGTAACTTTTCACATTTTTTATTAAAATAATATTAATATTAAGCATTAAAATAATCAACACTAAATCTAAAAAAAAAAAAAAAAAAAAAAAATGGAACTGAAATTACTAAAAATAAAATCTGAAGAGAATCTGAAAATATAAAAATAAAACACATTCAAAATAGTAGAAAAATATATAGTAGTATCAGTAAAAATTAAGTCATTAAATAACACTATCCCATATCATATTTCAGAAATTAAACAAACATTTTTTTTTCCCTACAAACAATCGATTGATCGATCTATCAAGTTTGTCATTCTGATTTTCTTTGTTCAATATGTTTATGTGAGTTATTCTCTCTGCACTTCTTTGAAATAATTATTAGATTTTATATATTTTATTGCAGTGTACTAATGGTAATGGGACTTAAGTTACAAATGCCAAATATACAGAAAATGTTGATAATATTAATGATTTAAACTCATTCATTATGTAATTTCTAATGTAATATTTTAATATTTATATTAATATATTTATACATTTTTAAAGCAAGTGATGGTTTGGCACAGGTCTTATAAATAGACAACATACTGAAATATTCCTCTAACATACTTTAACAAAATACTTAGTTGTTACTATTATTGTTCTTATGAGTCTTTTTCATATTGAATTACATATTACAGATATCATGTTATATCAAGTAATGTTGCAATGCAAATCTTTTCAAAATGAAAATGTAAATTATCATACGTAGGTAATGCAAACAATTTTAGCTGGTAAAATGCAATTTTGGTACAATACAAAAATACAACAGATTAAAACTTCTTCCTGTTTGTTGGTCTTTATTCTTTTTTTCTTCAGTGCAAAGCCAAGACCTCAAGAGGCCCTTTCCAAAATTTCATCCTCATACAAGGAGAACTCCTCCCAGGAGAAGCTCATGCTAGCGATGGCAGAAAACTTCCGTCAGCAGTATGAGCTTTTGTACCCTGATAACAAAGCTCTTCTGCTGTGCCCTGTGAATGAGTTCGGTGTTCAGGTGCCTACATGAAGTACGCTTTCCAGACACAGCAACATTACCACAAATGCCCTGAATGCTCATTTTCTCGTTTTAATGTATATCAACAGAAATTTGTGAGCACCACTTTGCGAAGAACCTTGCTGCCGTATCCTGAGCTGTACGACTGGGAGGGATGTGCCAGTTTTGTGGCTGATTATCTCTCGCTGGAGCTTCTGGATCCACCGTTTGAACTTGTGAGATGTTATCATTGACTAACGAGGCTTGTTTTTGCATCTTGGATTCAAAAACATGCTTTTATTTAATTTCTATTCTTTCTAGCCCAAGCAGCTATCATCTCCCACCTGGGTTCTGCAGACTCAGAGAGGAACATGTTTTGATTTCTCTATCGTGCTGTGTAGCCTGTTGTTGGGCGCGGGATACAACGCTTACTGCGTCAGTGGCTACTCTACAAAAGAGATGTGTCTGCTTGATCAGTCACGACAAGAGTGTCCTCTAGTGCAGACTGAAATACAAGTGAGCACCACATTTGATTTAAATTATAGAGGTAAAACAATAATTAACAATATTTCAAATTGCATGACAAGCAAGTCTAACATGTTCTTTTATGGTATGTAAATTTATACAAATTAACAAGGGTCTTAAATGGTTTTCATGTCATGAATCCTATGGTGTATAGATAGAGTAGTAAATTAAATATAATTGACAATTGCATTTTAAGCCTGACCTACAAAATACAAATAGTGTCATATTAATATTTTTACAAGCAAGCTTTGTGATGCTTAAATGGCAAAGCTATAATTATATAAATTATTTATTCGGTTAGAAATAGGCCTAACTATAATTTATGTAGTTAGTTTAGTAAGCACATCATTAATAAATAAATATTTGTATTTTAAGCCTGATATATATATATATATATATATATATATATATAATTTTTTTAATAAATAATATAAATAGATAGGTAGATAGATAGACAGAGATTATAATAATTATAAATTATATAAAAAAATTAGAAAAAAGTTTATTTAAAAATGCTAAAATTATAATGTATTTATTTTTGTAGTCAATTGTGTAATAATACATAAACTATAGTGATGTAAAATTATGATTTGAGTTATATAGTTGTACATTATCACTTTAATTACAATAAATTGTGTAGATGAACTTAAGCTTTGTTAATATTGTATTTTCACATATTTTATTAATATTAATATTTTTCATTATTCATGTTATGATTTTTGCATGACCTGCTTAGGATAAAACAGAGGAACCGAAGAAGCCAGTAAAGAAATACTCTGTTAAACCCCCACGCGACTTGCACAGCAACTTTGAAAGGCATCAAGAAGAGAAACAGCAAGCCGAAGCCGAAGCAGCCGCGCTGAAGAAACAACAGGACGCAGAGAGACTTCAGAAGGTTGGACAAAGAACGTTTCAGTGAAATCCTGTTTGATTTTTGACTTGCAATTTTAGCGGTTCCTCTTAAACAGGAGCAAGAACGTCCACCACCAGACCCTCTTCGGGGCTTGAGGGTTCACTGCTGGGTTCTGGTGCTCTCAGGCAACCGAGAGGTACCGGAGAACTTCTTCATTGACCCTCTGACTGGCAAGAGCTACTCCACCACCAATGATAACTTCCTGGGCATAGAGAGCGTCTGGAACCATCAAAACTATTGGGTCAACAAGCAAGACTGCACTTTCGGTTGTAATGTCAGTATTTCTTCATATGAATGTGTTTGAATATCTTCAATGAAGAGGATGAGCACTGGACATTTCACCGGGTCTTTGTGTATCTGCAGGAGATGACCTTTGACCTGGCAGATCTTTCAAAGTGGGAGTATGTGCTATGTGGCCAATCTCTGTCAATCATTTCAGACCCAAAGACACTTGAAGAGCCAGAAGATGAGGAAAAAGTACAGAATGTTTCTAATTTTCCTTGTAGTTTAAATGGCATTATTGATTGAACTGTTGAACGGAATCTGATATTTATATCTATATCTATGCTAAGTATCTATCGCCTTCGATTCAACTACCTATTTTGTTTCAGAAGGAGGAAATGGATGAGCTTAAAGTGTTTGCGATGCCTCCATCTTGGGTGACTAAAATAAACATTTCACCAGCAGGTCAAGTTCCCCCTCTCACATATAGCCTTTATCTATTATCTATTAGCTCCTGAGGTTAATTATATATTTTTTTCATTTTAATAGATATGGAAATGCGTTATCCAGGGGGTATGAAGGTTATTCAGTATAGGAAAGCTAAGCTGGAGAAGTTTGCTCCTTATCTTCTGAAAGATGGTCTGGTGACCAAACTCACCACTTATAAAGACATCGATTGTAAGATCTTTGCAGAATTTTTTTACAAATATTACACATGTCTGCAAGTAAATGCATATTTAAAAGCATGTTTATAGCAATAGTTCACTCAAAAATTTATAATAGGGCTTTAAATAATAAGATAAATAATAAAAATATAGTTATATTAGATAATGATTTTTCTAAATAAATACATTTCTATTAAATCCATTAAAAGTGATATTTATTTGAAAGCATATTCAATTGATAATTCACCCGAAATTGTAATAAGCATCAGTTAAATAATTCAATATAATAAATAATGATAATAATTTATATATCTAATTATATGGTTGTATGTAAGAATAATACTTAATGATTATTAAGCATTTCAAATATAATAATATTAACACTTTCAAAAATATATACATATGTTACATTCTCAAATTAAAATTAAAAACATTCTGAATAAATATTGTTTATTTATTTTTTTTAAAACGCATACATTTAGCTTTTATAGGCTGTGTGTTGACACTGAGTGCAAATTCTAATTTAGTCACTTTCTTAGGCACACAAGCCAGCACTATTAAGGAATGGTTCAAACATCGAAGCGATCATCTTGATGAGAGAGAACTACACATAGACAGCAATGTGACAACTAATCATTTCAGGCCTGGAAGAAGTGACGCTCTCAAATGTAATCTAACACACATTTTCAATATAATCCTGATGTCAGTAAATGTGACTCATTTCATCACTGTTGCCTTAAATTTAATAATAACAAATAACAAAAGACATATAAAAAATGTGTATTTTGTTTAGACCACAGGTACAACACTTTAGTTCCTGAGACGGAGCGTCAGATGGACTTTTATAGTCATATTCGCACAGACGGTCTAGCCAGAAGAATCGAGAAGCCTTTCGAAATGACAGAAACCTTTGAAGATCGCACAGACTTCCTCTTTTATCGACATGTTGTTTACGGAAAGCAAATCAAAGTGATCCGGGCTGGAGAAGCTCTTGAACAACGGCCACTGCAGGTAAAGCTCTCTTAACAAACAGCTTCGACCTTTAAGCAGTTTAACCCAATATTATCTTAAAGGTATAACATTAACCAACAATGTACTAGTGGCCTTCACATCTAGAAGATGGGGAAAATGGGTCAATGAATTTTTGTTTGGGGTCTCCGACAGAGGGTGGAGGAACGGTTTCACAGAGATCGCTCTAAGCCGGCAAGTAAAGATGTGGCTGAACGGATCTTTATGGTGTCGGACAGACGAATCCAGGTGACCTTTCATCTCGAGGACGACAGGATCATCCCAGCCGGGCTCAACTTCATCAAACCCAAAGAAGCGGCAGACTCACAGAAAGCACAAGCTTTTACTCCAGACATGGTGTCTGGCTTTCAGGTTTGATGTCACATGTCAATATTGTTTTGCTTGATTCGGTAAGCAACAGTCCTTTTTATGTTAAGATTTCATCAAAATAAAGTGATAAAATTATGAGAAATCATTGAAAGCAAGGGCATTTCTGTCTAAGTGCATAACCCCACCCACAGTAAAATGTCATTGGACCTTGGACATTATATACATTTTAAAAATGATTAGGTGAAATCAATTGGATAGAGAAATGAAATGAAAATGGTGCTATGATTTATATTTTATGTTCACGTCTTGTTATGTCAGGTGGATCCTTCTGCAAAACCATACAAGAACTTGCAGTTATATGAAACTCTTGTGGAATTGATGAGAGAAGAGGAGAATGTTGAACTCAGCATCAGAGATTCAGAAAAAGAGGTATTGCTGTTCACAAGCAGCACTGTAGTTACATCTGTGTCTAGCTAACCGTGTTAAAGGTAGCGTGTTTGTTTCAGGTTAGGTCCATCCTTTCTTCAAGAGAAAAGGAGGACAGTGATACTGACCTGCTGATCTCTATCTACAACCCTACGAGGAACGAAACGGCCCGGCTGCACATGGAAGAAAAGGTGAATCAAGGCTTTAATTGGTCAGCCATTTTCATCACACTGATCTAAAACTTCTTCCTGCCACTGGTTCTTTTGTTTCTCAGGAACGTATGGCTAAAGAACAGAAGCAGCGGCAGAAAGAGAAAGAGCTGGACCTACTGGCTCCATCCCAGGTCCGACTAGGACTCCCAGAAGTCCTCACCCGGCAGGACGCACTTCAGCTGAAGACAGACTGTCTGAACGAATTTAAACAGCAGCTCTTTACCAAAGCCAGTCTCATCCAGAGCAGAATCGAAAAGGTTGGATTGTAACACCTCCTCACCTTCATAATTGCATATAAAACTACCTAGCAGAGTATCAGCAGTTAAAATCTGATTGGAAGAATTTGAACGTTTGACTCCATGTTGAATAGATAAACCCGCCCCTTAAAGGCACAGAAACTATAGATGCTTTGGTTTGTCGCTTGACCTGGATAAGAGGGCTAGAAAAAGCTTCTAGTGAACCGGTGAACTTGTTTGTTCAGGAGACAGAGGAGTTGGAGAAGAAGCAACTGTGGTACCAGAAGAACTATCTCTCTATGTCCAACGAGGACGAGGATGAGTACCTCACCTATTGTTCTGACGCCATGTTCAGAATCAACATTCTTAAAATGAGACTCATTCGGTACGCAGCTCTGATTATTTGCTGAATAATATGGTTTAAACGACATTAACATTTTGGTTTTATACATTTTTCAAGACGGTACAAAACCAAGCTTTGGGCTGATCTTTGCCTTCTAAACAAGCGTGTTGGAACGTTTTGTTTTAGCAACATGCGAGTAAATCTGTGTATTGTTTTCGTAGACACAAGGAAAGAGCCCCTCAGAAGTATCTGGCATTGGAGGAGAAACTAAAAAGACATCCAAGGTTGGCCAGTCACCTGTTGTAACAAGACAAGGGCATCCCAGTGTGTTATTCCACCTATCACAGACTGTCACATATGTCCTCAATAAAGTGTTTTGTTTTATCATTTGGGATGTTTTTTTTTCTTTTGCTATTCCGCAAACACAAGCTACTTAAGTTTGGGATCTGTAAGATTTAAATATGTTTTAAATTTGGTTTTGAAATAATGTTATAATAAGTTATTTTGGTGATGCAGATAACCTGGTGGAAATTTATATATAAACTTTGTGAAATATCGTTTATTTAAAAATGTCTGTTTTAAAGTAATTTATTCCTTTGAATTTTCATCATCATCATTCCAGTCTTTAACATGAGATATCATTACAAAACATCAGAGATGGGGACAAGTCACATATGGTCAAGTACAAGCAAGTCTCAAGTCTTTACCATCAAGTCTCGAGTCAA
>JAUMHG010000079.1:6054794-6075420 GCA_032359395.1 Enteromius anoplus
ATATTTTAATTGCATTTTGGAAAGGTCTAGTTTTGCTTTTATTTGTGCTTTGAAAAAAACTGACTCAGGAACAGTAAAACGTCCATTGATCTTCTCCACTAGGGAGCTGATTTTTAATGATAACTTATAAACCATTAAAGAGAGACCCAATTTAACCAATGTTGTTGTTAATCAATGGTATTACACTTAATAAATAATCATGTTAACAGCTAAATTCCTGTTAAAAAACTACATTACCCATGATTCTTTAGAGATTCTCCACCCATCAGAAATTAGTGAGAAATTATACTAAAATTAGTATACAGTCTTAGCCTGGCTTCCGCGACTTTAAAGCTCATAGGAGCTTAGTCTAGCCAAGCTACCTTAGAACCCGCCTTCTAGTTATGCTGTTGCACTCGATTCTCTTTTTGGAGCAAATCAACAGAAAGATTCTACTATTTTAATCCAATTAGCAAAAAGATCCATCTTTTCACAAAATGAAAAGCAACATTTTGTGGTCCTTATACCTATTACCCCTGAGATTATCTGTATGTTAGCATACAACTAAAATGACATAAAAATCTCTTTCTGGGAAAACGGAATATAAACCGAATAAGTAGAAGATTGAAGATGACGGCCCTGCAACTAATTATCATGTACACTACTGTATATGTATTTCTATACACACCAATATGCACAAAGAAGTATGTTAAATGAGTAGGATATCTGCCTCAATATATGAGAAAAGTTTTTATGGTCTCTTTAAATGACTAGAGAACTCACCCTATAGATTCAGCCAGTTTTGTGGTTGTATCATCTGAGAAGAACACATGACAGGCAAATCTCTGGTATGCTGGATGTTTTGTTATTACTCCAAAATACCTGAAAAACAAATGATGGACTGTTACTGTCAAGAATGTGGCTGTAATGTTGTTTTTCTCTTTTTACCCTGTAGGGGGTGTTGTTGGGGGGTAAAAATTGGGTTGCAGTATTTACAGTTTTAAATAAATTAAAATAATCTCTCAGTCCCAAATTAAGAATTTGATATTAGTCTTTGCATCTACACGGCCATTTAATTAATTTTATTGAAATAAATGAATTCTGTTATTCAAAAAGGATGCATTACAATGATCAAATGTGACCATAAAGACATTAGTGTTACAAATGATTTCTATTTCAATTAAATACTGATCTATTCATTGAAGAGCCCTGATAACGTGTAAAATATTAGGCAGCACAACTGTTTTCAACATTAGTTAGTGTATACAACTAATTCACTTATTTTTATTTCAGAGTTGACAGAAAGGGGCTTAAAATAGCTTTTTGAGAGAAACCGTAATTTTCTGTTCAAACTCACTTCTTGTTCTTCGGATGGCACCCACAGAAAGAGATGTTTTTCAGCTGAAAAAAGTGAAAGCACTTCTCCCCCTGTGAAACATGGAAAGACAGACTGAGTGGTCTAATCAACAGCAGGGATTGAAACACATTAGTGTAAGCTGAAGCCACATGATGTCAGTGCGGCGCGTGGTCGACTTAGTATGTGTGCTTAACTCCTCAACCCTGTGATTTACATCACTGAGCGCGCTCACTAATTCACTCACAGGGGCTTAGGGGGCGAGATCCCCCCACATTATGGCTATAGATTACCGATCGCTCTTAAGACGCCTTGTTGCATATCTGTGGGACTGAATATGTTGTTTCACAGGGCACAGTTGAGTGGAAGAGCCTTTTTGTGGCAACATCTTGCCATAATATGAAGCCAAGGCATTATTTGACCATTCCTACTATGCTATTTCATTTAAAAAGTTTTTATTAAATTAAACTGACACCCTTTAGCCTTTATTGAATTACTTCCATAAATGATCAAATAAACGTTGAGGCTTAAAAAAGGTACTGCATGACAGGAATGACCATTTTGCTTATTTTTTATACAAACCCTTCCAGATGTCCGGCAGTCATCTTGAACAACGATTTTCACTCCTCTTGTGTTGATTTCCAGAATGCAAGGCGAAGGGGGGCTGAACTGCATTGTTGTTCGTCTGTTTGTTGCTATCTGTTGACATAATCAGATTGCATTTAAAAATCAGATTAAATATGAACAATATCATGTCATTGTAGTTATTATGGAAATATATGGAAATCCAAGGCAAAAATAGATAAGTATACCTTGTGCATGGCTGCACAAAGCACATCGTTCCCTTTGTGGTACGGCACTTGAACAGAACCGAGGAATTTTACCCAGAATTTATCCATCCAGTCGCTTTTGACCTCTGAATAAAACACGGCAGACAGAGAAGGCCATTATTCCTCAATGCGCAAGAAACAAAAGCTCAAATACTAAAAAATACCAAAGCAAAGCCAAGATTTACCTTTAAGAAGTTCATCCTTTGTCACCTTGACAGCATAAAAAGCAGGGAAGATGCCTCTAGATCCAGTGCGCATATTGTAGGCTTCGCACCATAGATCCTCTGCCTGCACCTCAACCAATAAGGGGTCATCCGCCTCCATCTCCAACTCATCATCATGGCGAGGGACAAACCTGTACACAAGTCAAAATTAAGAATGATCAAGTGTGCTAAATTGTTACTTTGAACAAACTATATAATTGAATAGTAAATTTAACCATTATTATTGTTGCACTGTTGTTGTTTTTAGGCTGTCATCTGGTTTTACTTTAGTTGAAATTTAGGTGAATTTCACAACAAAATTTGGTACATTAAAAATATCAGTAATAATAATAATAATAAATACAGCTTTTTGCATACCTACATAAAAAAACAAAAAAACAAAGGTCCCAAAAAATGGCTTAATTTTTGTCAAAATGTCTTGGGCAGGATGTTACAATATCCTTTTTCAATCAAATCTTTACCTGAACACTGCTCTGTGGCTCTGTTCTCTTTCCTCTCCATTAATAACACAGGAGAAGAATCCAAACTCAGCACCTGAGTGGGAGAACAAGGGTTTATTGTCACAACAAGAACCACAAAGGATAGAGACATTTCTGTAGAACTGCTGACTGAATTTCATCATCTTGATCCTGGCTGGTAAAAGGCAGCTGGTAATATTGGCATATCCATTAATGAGGAAAATCTGTAGTTCTTGCAAAGTCTTGACAGATGTATTAGAGAAGGGGTGCTGCAAGGTTCAACCCTTGGCCCCTATTTCTGAGCCTTTCTTACACCGCTCTTGGCTTGTATCCACAGCATATACTCTAATGGATGTGTAGTTTCACATGAAAAGCTAATTTAGTTTTATTCATGTAAAAGCCAAGTTTCTTTTCTGAATTATATTGCATGTTCAGGCCCTTTATTAAAGCTGTCCTCTACTGGGACCGGTAGGCCCTATAAATTGATTTTAGATACTTTTCTGAATCAGATGTCTATATATATTTTTTCAAGTATATTGTAACATATTGGAGGCCAAAAAATAAACTCATAAACTAGGCCTTGTGACGAATAGAAGTGCTCTATGGTTAAAAGTAGCCCAGCAATCACACAAAATGGTACTTAAATATTTAAATATCTGTGTTAAGCAAATGAATAATTTTTTTGTTTACAAATAAACGTACATTATTATTTTTTTCAAATTTCAAATAAGCTCTTATTACTCACCAGAGAAACGCGACCGTCCATTTACAAAGACATTCATAAACTTGCGGGAGCGGGGCATGTCTGAGGTGGTGTCTGTGGTGGAGTCCGCAGACAAACAGGAAGTGTCTCTCCTCATGCCCCTCGCTCCCGACTCTTCTTCGTCTTCATCCACTTCCTGATCCTCCTCATCCTCATCGATGGCAGACTCGTAGACTGTATTGTCACTGTCACTTTCGTAACCTTTGTAGCAGTCCTTGATGCTCACTAGCTCGAGCTTAGCATGCTCATCCACCACCAGGGTGTATTTAACAGAATCATATGTCAGTCCCGAAGCATCCGTGCTGACCGCCACTGCTTTTACTTTCCCTGTGTCCTCCTTCACCACTTTAGGCTTGCGTGTTTCAGCCCACTTTCTTGCGTCCCCTGCGTCGCTGAGGCTGACAGTCCGGCACGGGGGTGTGGGTGGGTACACCTCATCCTCCTCGCTAATGGAGGGGTTCAGACAACCCGCTGATGAGTAGTAGTGAAGGGACGGAAGCTCAGTGTCCGAACTAATGGACATGCGGTTGCTGTCGCTGCTCTGGGACAGAAATGGTCGCTCTTGTTCACCGTTGACTGGCGTAAGGTGGATCTCCTCCGTTGCATTTCCTTCCGAAATGTGATAGTCCTTGTTTTTGTCGTCCAACTGGTCACACGTCCCTTCATTCTCTGCGGGATACTGCACTTGTTCTCCATAGCCGTTAACAGTGTTATACCGGGCTTTTTCCTTGCAAATTGTGGGGATGTCGAGGACACCCTCTATCAGGGTCACTTCCGTGGATTTTTCCCTCATGGCTTTCTGCGTGAGGGGCACCACCACGTTGGGGTTGTTCAAAGACTTGTCCTTCTTCTTGGTGTGAAAGGCGGAGGCTTTGTTTGTGGTGGAGGCAGGGCCCCGTGGCTTGGTGTCAGCCCTAGCCTGAACTTTGTCCCCATCGGTCAGGCTAACCTGCTCAGGTTTGGCCGCCGGATCTCCTGTTTCACACACACAGAAGATTATACATTAGGCAATAAGCTAATGGAGAAAAACATCTAAAGAGGATTATGTAAAAATGTTAAAGTCATGCACAATACTAAGTTTCACTCTATACAAGATTGAATCAATCTTAATGACTTTTAAACTAACATAGAAGGTGAATATATATTATATGACATAAATATGATATATATAATATGGAGTCATTTTGACGACTGAAGAAAAGTATCAGAAAATAATATGACATTAAGGCTTCCTTAGGACCAAATGTATGAACATAAAATTAAATTGTGACGTACATTCAAGTGAAACACATTATCAAAAAAGAAAATATTGTATGGCGGTGACTTATTTTTAATCCATTGGTTGGGGGCAGATCTTAATTTGACCAGAAAAACATTGATTTTAAATAAGATTTGGAAAAAGAGGAAAAAAGTCAAACATGCATGAATTAGTCACAGTAAGATCAAAATCAAGCATCTGTAAATGAGATTTATGTAGCGTTTAGGTAGGTGTAAATGTTTACTTATGCCAAATTTTCAATCATAAGCAAAGCATGTCATTTTAGTATATAGTGACCTCATCCAAATTGGGCCAAAGCCATAGTATTTAAACTCGTAAACACATTTTCAGTCCATGGAAACTAATACTAGAAAACACCTACAATTATGAAAAACTTGTATTTCATTGTATTTCCTCTAATGCACCTCTGAGGCGATTATGAAAAATGACTTGTTTGGGAAATTCAAGCCTCAGCAATTCTTTAGACATGTTCATTTGTGCGCTGTGCATGGCCATTACTCACCTTTAATGTGTGGTGAAGAAGAATGGGTTTTCTTTTCTTTCCTCCGTTCTTTTTCACCAAAGGAATTGTTATTTATTGTGTCCTGCAATTGAAGTAAAACGAATAGAATTTAATATACAAAATGTTGAGAGATTTAGACCAATATTGTTGAGATTAACCGTTAATTGACTATTGTTAAAATTGACTCCTGTACATTCCTCTATCTTGGAAAAATCATGTGATCAGCGTTACTCACTGCCACCACATTTTAGGTGCTTTTCTATAGTGAAACTAGAAACAGAAACTGTATTTTGACAGCAATCCATAAAACTACAGAGAGTTACAGGAAGAGCAATCTGACCGATACATTTACTGTTCCTTCCTGACGCTGACTCAACAATTGACCACGCTGCTATACTGCACCTTTAACACTGACACTCCTATGTTGCCATAGCAATGCATCCATTGATGATGCAGGAATTGGCATGCGTGAGAGAGTGTCAGTGTGTGCGTAACTGTGGGGGTAGATGGGAACACAGTACTGTTCGTGACGGAGTAAGAAGACACAGATGGCTGATATGATGCTCTTATTTAGTGACACTAAAAACGGTATTAGGAAAGAAACCAGATGGGAGAAACTCGATCCCCACAGTTCATTGATATCTAGTTTATTAATCTGAGCCTATCTCAGTTTATTACTGTATCAGACTTGAAGGAATCTTTATCTCTGCAGGAAGACGTTTCTCAGAGAATTGACGCTTATGTATACTTTTATCTATATGCTGCTATTATTTACAAAGTGACATCACAAAGCTCTTCCAATTACATTTAGGAATGCCATGACATTTTAAGAACTCTAATTCCTTATAAATCAAGTCTTTACATTTTTAATGGTTAAATATCCCATTTCATTCAAAAACGTGTCAGATTACAGAAGTAGTAGAAGTCGGTTGTCAGTAGCGCTTCACATTGATTCTGAGGGTTTCAGTCAACACCCAGGCCTCTAGCTTGCTAGATGAAATATTTCTGTCCCAATGTAGATATTTTTAGAGCAGACTTCTCTGATTTTATTTGCATTACCCCATAACTCAGTTCACTTTCAGTAGAAAAGCTCTTTGCTAATTCCTCAAATGCCCTTTGAGGCCAGCGGCTGTGCTAGTGCTGCAGACGTGGAGAGATTCGACAAGCCAAGATTATGAGATTAAAGACAGAGAAGCACATTTACAGCCATCCACCATCTTCTCTGGTTGTAAAACAGTCTGCCAACTAGGGATGGGTACCAAAACTCGGTACTTAATTACAAAAAACCGAAGTACCAATAAACTCTGACGTTAATGGTTCTGCTATCGGTACTGCAGAAAAATTGTTAAATAACATAGCATATTTGTTTTTTCTAATTTGCGATAATATTAAAGACATTTGCACCCACAATATATACACACTCACATATATAGTTAGAAAATAAAAACTAAGCAAATTTATGCGCGCAACGAACACAGTAAGACATCTGCCAGGACAGGATAGTTCGCTTTTCTAAAAGACTTTTTATTTCATAACCAGTTCACGAAAATAACGACAGAATAATGTCACTGACAGTAAACCTATCAGCATCTCATCTGAATGGAGACACTTAGTTTAGTTTTTTACGTATTAAACATTTGACAGAAGAACGGCTTTCATGCACGTCTTTTAAAATAAAAATCTTGCATAAGAAAACAATTACTTACGCTAGCAGTCTTCTAAAATAACCACATAAACGTCTCATAAGGTCTCTTTAAATTAGTATGTTATAAACATGTTAATAATTTACTAAACATACATTTTGTTTACGTTAAAAATATAAATATTTAGATTATTTTTTCTGCAGTAGTCTAAATAAATTGTAAACACTAAAAATGCCTTTACAGTACTGCATTTACAAATAGATGGATAACAATAAACTATGCTCATTAAGAAATAAAGCAGAGATAATAGAAAACAATAGAACTTACCTAAAAATGTATTTGTAGTGAAATACATTCACTTTGTTTTGTTTGTGTAATATTTGCTTTGTTGCTTGGTGCTTTTGCATTGGTGCTTGTTAGGCTACAAATAATTGTTTTACATTAAAAAAATTTAAGTGTTGTTAATTCTGTTCTCAATTAGTTTTTTTATTAATTATAATTTTTTTTTAAATATAAAAAAAACATAACAAAAAGTACCGATAGGTGGTGGATCGATAAGTGGTGTGGATAAAAGTAGTAATACCGTTAAAACCTTAACGATACCCATCCCTACTGCCAACATAGATGTGATTCAGTGTGCTCAAATATTCAAGCAACGGCTTGTTTGTTTCACGCAAGTAACTATGTCAACCTCATAATAACCAGTTGGAAAATAATTGGAAATAATACAAGCAGGGTTTTGCAAGTCTTAATTATAAGGACTATCGGTTTTAATATATCCAGTGATTTGGGGAATTCAGGACACTGGCCTGGCCAGCACTAATGCTATAAGATGGTAAATATTGTTATGCAATTACTGCAGAATAACTGCATTGTGTAAAATGGGCATTTTTAGCTCAGCACAGGTTAACGTGATAAACACTCTTTCATCATTTACTCATCATTTTGAAATTTTACTGACCTGTATTAAATCAAAAATGAGATTTGTGTTTTTGTTTGCAGTCAGAAGATCTGGAATAAAGTACTTTTTTGACATGCTTAATATATGTAATAGTGCAGCTGGAACATTCAGCAAAATATCTCCCTCTGTGTTCTGTGAAAAATAGATGTTTGGATTGACATGAGAGTGAGTAAATGATGACAGTATTCATTTATACACGTAAACTGCACTGAGTTGCAAAATAACACATATACATAGAATATTTATGATTATAAATGTCTTTTTGATAAATGCAGGGCAATATACATCAAGCAGCATAAACAAATCCTATTAGGTTAATAGAGAAAAATGAAAAGGTAATTTTAAGTTAAGTCAGGGTTGGGAAGTCTTTTCAGGAGATCAGTGCTGGGTCATTACTTAAATAATTTAGTTTTCTTAGTCTCATTCCCCATGATGCACTTGAAATTCAGAGAGGACTCTCAAAGACTAAAGTAATATCAGTGTTTAAATGCAAAAGTAATACAATTTATATTATTTTAATATTATTATTAACAATAGTATTTAATACTTTTATATTATAGGATTAAATGGATTTTAGTTTTAGCAATTTTGTTATGTGCTTTTCTCATTTTTAATTGTTTTTTTTTAAGTGTTTTTTGCCCTTCAAATATTTTTATTTACCTTCATTTTTAATTTCTAGATTTTTTTTTCAGTTTTAGTAATATTGGGACTTAAATTAAATTACATTTAAAAAAAATAAATAAATTTCAGTTAGTTGCCACGGCAGTATACATTTTTTTTCCTCTTCATTTTAATTACCACAAACTATTTTTAATAGAATTACTTTGATTGAAAAAAATAACAATACTAGGCCAAGATGATGTGCAGCACTAATAAAGTAAAACAACATTTCAGCACATTTATAATGTCTAACTATTATTATTGACATTTAAAAGAGTGTTATGTAAAATAATAAATGGTGGCATTTAATATTAAGGGTAACCAAATTTTTTGACAAACCGTAGTTAATTAAAAAGCTCAATACAGTTTGCCATATAACGCTTCATTTTAGTGCTTCGGAAATGCCTGATAGAGATCAGGGCTTAGTTGTTACAAATAAAACGACATGATAAAACTACACTCATAAATATCATGTGTATGTTGCTTTTCCATTGGGCAATGTTTTTTTTCCAGGACAGTAACGGTAGGAATGTTAACCTTTAACGTAGCCAAGAAATACTGTGACAACATGCCTCGGTCGTTTCTAACATGATATATAGATCAACAGGTTATCTACAGTAGCTGTCCCAAAAATGTCGATTACAACCCGTTCAAAAACAGTGTCACATTTGACAGGGTTTTTACTCCCACTTCATTATATTTTGTTCAAATCGGCACATTAAAGTGCCGCCCCCTGCTGTTTGACCCTTTCAGGTCAACAGTAACGATCAACTCTCATTCTTTCTTGTCGGATTGCATTACGCACGGAGGGCGGACAGCAGTGATTCATAGCAGGTGGGCCGAGCGAGAGCTCACAAACAGGAAACGTCATCAGCATCACCGGTCAGGAGTATCAAAGAAACCGAACGCTACATGCCACCGATTTGCATACACACTGAAAAATACACGCCATCCCTTCAGGGGAACGGCTCGTGATGACATTACCGCTCGAGATCCTGTTTGTGCAGTATGGAAATCTTCACTTTTACTGTAAAACTATTTCTAATCCCCGTCCATCTGCCTCAGACGTAATCGCAAGCCTCTTAAAGACCGTAGGCCGCTGCCAAAACTGTCCATCTCACCTGAGTCCTTGGCACCTGAGGGAAAAGATTCAGGGTGGTGGGTCTCTTGGGCCGGTATGTATCCATGGCGACAGCAGGGATGAAATCCTTTAGCTGAGGCTGAGTGACAGGCGGCCCTGCGCCTTGCTCTTCCTTGTTGTTGTCATCGACGGCATCAACCGGCCGCCTCTCGTTCTCCTCTTCCCCCTCTTCTTCCAAGATTCCTCCCTCTGCATCAATCAGGTCCAAGTGGAGCATCTCCGTCTGCAGCTCCACCACCCCCCTCCTCCGGCCGCTCCTCGGCGTGCCATTGGTTGGCTGAGTCATGTGATCCTGGGAAGAGCAGGCAGCAGAGCTTTAGAGGCGAGAGCAAAGGAGCTGCAGTCAGACGCAGCCAGCCAATCAGAGTGCGTTGATGACATCAGCCTGTGGCTCCCTTCCTGGCTGCTGTAAGGAAAGCTAATTCAATCCCAGAGAACAATGAGGCGTGTCACGCGACATAAGCAAAATAAACACACCCAGAAATGACGAGGAGAGAGATTATAACATGTTTAATTACACTAAACTGCCTTGTTGTCATTAAACGCAGCTCTTCTTACCATAAACCCTATGTCAGTTATCATATTGAAAGGCTGAGAAATCAAACATTTTTAAGCAGTTAGATAATGATATCTGGTGTTATTGAACATGTTATAAGCCAATTAAACTGAGCCTCACTGTATTTCGAGACACAATGAAATCTTAAATCTCAAATGATTTTATTAAATTCTATTAAAGTCATTAAACTAGTGAAGCAATTTATCACGATTAACCGCACCCAAAATAAATGTTTTGCATATGTTTGTGTATACTTATGTATATATAAAAACACACATGCATGTCCATATTTAAGAATAATAGTATGCTTATATATTAATATATAAATTAAATGAATATAAAATGTACACATATAAATACATGTAGAAATTTTCAAAATGTAAATACACACACAAAATAAATATATTTATTTTTTTTATATATACATCATAGCTTTTCTTAGGATAAACACTTTGACATTAATAGACAGATTAAAAGAAATCATAAAATCATGATTTTTGTTCAAACACATTGTCCAATTACGCTAAACTGCTTCATTGCCTTCAAATGCAGTTTTTTGCAGCATAAACATTTATGCTATGAAACTAAGTGTTGCATAGAAGAGGTTGTGAGGTCATAAATGAAGGATTTTTAAGTTTAATAGGTCAGATGATGATATTCATAGTAAACGGTCAAATGAGAATGACTTTATCAACGAATTTATAACATTCAGTTACACTAAACTGCCTTTTTTATCATGAAATCGTATAGAATGCTAATAGTTTGCATGAAAATGTATAGGGTGCTAGTAATTAGCATGGAAATGTATAGAATGCTAATAGTTACATAAAAAGGCTGTTAACTATGAGGGATTTTTGTTTAGCTTTAAATGGTTAGACCGCGATAAACAGATGTGATTGACTTTGACATCTCCCTCAGTGTTCATGTCTTATGCTAATGCTAATTGACTGCTTTGCTAATTTGCTCTGAACACAGCGGCCTCTTTTGTAACCTCCTCAGTCATATGAATACTACTCGATCTCAACACATCTTTGGACTGCAGTGCATGGAAACTGATGTTGTGCCTTTGACCTAGAAATCTATTTTTGCTGTGGGGTAAACAGCTCAGCATCGTCAGATGATTCCTCATTCAGCTCCAGACTGTGTCTCATGGAAAGATAAGTGACTGTTTGGTTTTAGGGTGGAGAGATATAGAAACCACACACACATTTTACTTTGTGGTAGGGCCCGCCTTTTGGCAGCTACTGTTTTTGAATTACGATAACTGTGATTACTTTACTAACAGTAATCATACTCTAAGTACGTTTTAATTAAGGGAGGACACAAGGGAGGTCAATAATGGAAGGGACAGATCATGTAAAAGGTAATGTTTCGGTCATTTCCTCACAATTACACCATTTTTAAACCAGTTTGACATTGTTTTGATCATAAAAAGAGATGTTTTACAGAATGTCCAGGCTGCTCCTTTAGTTTGTAATGTTTGCCTAACATGTTGTTGTTTTGTACATAAAGTTGTAAATAAATCTACTTTTTGGGTGAACTCTCCCTTTAAGTGTAACATTTGACTTGTGAGTAGACTAATGTAGTGAGCTTTAAGTTCTTGGCTGGATTTTAGCCCACTGAAGATTAGCTACAGGCTCAGAGCAGATGTAAATTAACCCGTACAGGCATGTTCAGAGGGTGCTTTGGCACACCTCCCAAAATCAGAGTAAACCCTGACATCGCAATATACATGTAAAAAAATAGTTTTTTAAAAATGCATCACACTACTTAACTACTTAACTTATTTGCACCTTTTCTGCCCTTACTAACATGTGCGATTTAGCTGGTAGTATAAAGTACTAATATGTACATTTAAGTTACACATATGCAACCTTTAGGGTTAAAAAGAAAAGATATATGAACAATCTATCCAGCAAGACTTACTTTAGGGTCGAGGTCGAGCTGGCTGAGAGTGATTCCGTTCTCATCCGTGATTTCTGTCACTTCTGACAGGTCGTCATCCTCGTATTCATTCAGACTGATATCGTGGGTTAACCTGCAAAGCACCAGCACACCCACGCCAACAGTGACACACACTACGTCATTCCCCCCACGAGGCCACGGCTCCTGCTCGTCTGATAACTTCATGACTACCGCTGCAATGCTTTACACTTCTAAGCGTATTACTTGCATATAAATAATGTTTTAAAGTAGTGTCTTTTAATGTAATCCTGCAGTTATCGGGTTATTGACATTCTGCTAACATTAAGTTTATTTGATGAACTTTTATATCAATTTATATATAAACAATTTTGCAAAGAATATGCAGACTTATATGTATGTTACGCATTTGGAAATCAGTACATATGTAAACATAAGCAATAACCACTTTTTTTTTTTTTTTTTTTTTTTAAACGTAAATGCTTATTTAATATGCTGAATATGAACCTGCTTAATGGCAACATTAAGTTGCTTTCAGCTTTCTTAGCCTTTATCTGCTAGCTAGCTGTTTACTTGTACTAAATTTGCAGTACTTTTATATACCTGTAATTGTGCAGCCGTCCACATTTCTAGATAGACAGCAAGATAACAACGAATTAACCCTATATATATTTCCTTCATGCACACCAAACTACCTACTGGCCTATTTCAGAACACACAAGCTGATCCAAGGTCAGTTAAGTGCAGCTTAAAAAGGCCATGTAGGGGACACGGCTGCGTCTATACTGTACCATTTCTCCCACTGTTCCTCCATCCAGCTGTCCCCATCCTCTCTGGAGTCCATGGCCAGGCTGAGCACCATCTGCGGGGCAGGGCGGGGTGCCACTGGACCCTTCTTGGGGGGGAAATCGATGGAGCCGAAAATTATGCCACTTTCTGTCTCCACCACCAGTCCGGCACTCCACAGAGAAATGTCCTCCACGAGGGTCCTCGGGGGTGTTACATCAGCCACGGGAAGCTGTAGTGGATGTCCTCACCTCCCCTGGAAAACATCCTACTGTACACCCCTGACACTCCTTGCTCTGCTCTGCGTGTGTCCTTCAATGGAGCCATTAAAGTCAGCAGTGCATGAGTGAGAAAGGGAGAGGGAGAGAGAGGCGTAGTCTCCACTAAAAGAGTCTGCCACCCCAGTGATTGATGGTCCAGATCAATGCGGCTCAAGTTGCCACCTCCACACAAGTGCAGGCTGGTTTGGCGAAAAGATGCCTGCTGAGAATCGATGGCATTGATAACAGATGAAAATATCTGGAATAGGCTGTCTGTGATATATATTGTATCATTAAAGTTCATTAGGAACTACTCCTAAACCCTGTTAATTAGATTCACATCTACTTGCGTTTCATTAACGGAAAAACAAATCTGTTATTGAGGGATAATACATGAATCTTCTTCGTTTACATTGTGCGGTAGGGCGATTGCAGATAACGTGTGTTATTGACTTGGAGGAGATCAGTTTCATTGCGGGACTCTGCAGAA
This sequence comes from Enteromius anoplus, assembly GCA_032359395.1. Taxonomy (NCBI): domain Eukaryota; kingdom Metazoa; phylum Chordata; class Actinopteri; order Cypriniformes; family Cyprinidae; genus Enteromius; species Enteromius anoplus. The sequence goes on from JAUMHG010000079.1 coordinate 6,068,604, forward strand.
GATGGAGGACGAAGAGAGGGAAAGAGGCCGAGATAAGAGTCTCTCCATGGTCATTATGCTCTATAAGAGCAGACATTAGCTGACCTGGACAGGAGCTGAGAGCTCTTCCCTCATTAGCGCAGCTCCCACAGGACGCCATTCACATCAGCTCTGCATGCAGCAGCTCTATTGCATTACTACAACGCCAGTCTGAGATAAACACCAGCGCACTGCTGGATGCTGAGCAGTTCACTCTGATGTGCACTGATGGCACCCTGTTCAAAAACAAACACTTAAAACCCAAGATGATGACAACAACAACAAAAATATGCAAAAACAGATCAAAAGAAATTAAAACAAAACGGGACACCAAAAGGATAGGATAAAAATAAATAAATAAATAAATACTAGGTAAATATTAATTTACAAATAAAAAATAAAAGCAAAATACAACAATACTACTATTAAAACAATACTATAATAACAATAAAAAAAACAAGGATTTAAAAACAAAAATAATAATAATAAAAAAAAAATACATAAATAAAATACAAACCCCACCCCCAGCATTTATTAGAAATGAAAATAAAGAAAATGAAATAATAAAATTAATAACATGCATAATACTAAATTGTTTAAAATAAAACAAATATATGCACTGGGCAGCAATAAAGAGAGACATCTGGACATTTGGAAAGATTTATAAATGAACAGATTTATGACTATGACAATACATAATCAACATAATCAATTTTAATAACTTAATGCAAATAAGCAGCCCTTCAGCAATTTCATGTAGGCTTATTAAAAAAACAACAACAAAAAAACCATTAGGCCCATATGTCGCCCTCTTGTGGTGGTTGAAGTCAGTGTTTCTCAAAATTAAAACCAGGTTGTGCAGGAATTCTAGAGTTCTAGTGTTGTGAGTGGTAGATAAGGAGTAGCTAAATGGTTGTTAGGTGTAACTAGCTGTTCATGTGATACCTGGATTTGGCTCTGGTCCTGACTTTAGTGTAACTCTATGGGATTTTGCAAACGTCTGATCATAAAGTGATTAAGACGCTTTTCTTCTACGAGCTGCAAGAATTCATTCCTATCTACAAAACAAAGGGTGTTAAATGAATTAATTTAAAGAAAAACAAACAGGTTCAAATAGGTTTAAGAAATTTATTTGATATATTGTAATCTACATTGAAACATCGTAGATGCAATATATCGCAGAAACATGGTTTGTCGCTGACAGAAGCATGCAGTGAAAAGGCTTAAATAAATTACTGCCTACTAACAGCTTAACAATCCCATCAGCCTCTTAATGAAAATAAACTCTTTTATACAATACAAAAAAAAAGAGGGACAAAAAAAAATAAATAAAAGCTGTTCCACACTGCTGGAGAGAACATCTTAAACTGTTAAATTATCATGAACGCACACATTAATGGAATGTACAATTAATCCTCGTCGGCTGTTAGAAAATGTTAGAATAAATCACTTGGTAAATAAATCAAGCTTATTGAGTTATAAACTGAGGATTGGATACAGTTAAAATCTGAAAGCTTTAGTGCAGCCAGTGGCAATGAAATGTTTGCATTCAGAGTTACATACACAAAGCGTATATTTATGGGGACAAATTATTGAACCAGAAACCGAAGAAGTACAATTCTTCATTGCTTTTTTGAACTAGTTGCTTGTAGCATGTAAGCAATTATAGAGTTCAACTACATCAGACTTCATACAAAAGTTACAATTCTCAAATTCACATGGTCTAAACACTGTAGGCCATTTCTTTAAATGATCCCTCATTTCTATTACCAATCCATAAAACAAGAGTTGCATAAAATTTGGCTAGATTCCATGAGTACTTGTTTCAGTGAATTGCTTGTTACCCTAGACTTTCATCAGCGATGGCAATATTCATTAGATCTGTGTCAGATCGGGACAACTACACATCTGATACAGATCTGTATCTTTATACAATCAGGTTTAGTTTAGCAGGTCAAAACTGGAACAAAAGCAGCTTTTTTTTATTATTATGAATGTTTGACAACAAGCCCTGTATTTGTCAAACGCATTGACGGAACTGCAGCGTTTATTATTTGTTGCTGCTGTTGTTGTGTTTTTTTATTAGTGCTGTTTTTGTTCTTCTGCGAAAGGTGGCGCCGTTGCACACTTTTCTGCCTGTGGCATGGTTCAGCGAGGTGGGACTTCCTTAGATGTGGGTCTTAACCTGAAAAGAGCAGAAATATAATTAATCATCACTGTTTATTTAGACTTTTTCTGAATATGCTTAATAATTCAATTGTGCAAAATAGAGCAAGAAATAAGACGGGTTTATGAAATAGCTCCCACACACCTCATGTAACATTGCATAATAACTGGATAGGCTACATGTTCATTAAAACAGAGCTGCTAGTGGTCAAAATTAAAATTACTGACTTGACCTAATAGGGTAGTTTTAAAGCTTGAAAACTGGAATTTTTTAATGCATAATTTCAAATGATACCATTCAATTTGTTGATATACGCGTGTGAATAATTATTATTATTTAAAAACTGGATTTTTTCTCCGCTTATCAATACATGCTTTTAAATTTGACAATATTTAAATTTACAATTTAAATATATTGTATGCATAAACAAAACTATATATTCGAAACCAATACAGTTATAATTTATTTAAAATCTACGAATGGTTATTTAATTAAAAAAAAAAAAAAAAAAAATTACTGCAACATTGTTCTTTTGATGACTTAAGATTTTTTCTTTTTTTACTCTGGCTGGTACCTGTGGTCACTGCTTGTCATCAGTCTTCTGCTCGACTCCTTTGGCTTGATTGATGTGCTTGACTTTTGACTTCTGTTTGCTTGGGAGCCCAGAGGGTCGGACCCTTTTCCTCTGAGTGTGGGCAATCGCTGTCGGGCTTGAGTTTGGGGTGGAGGGCTCTGAGTTGGGCCGGGTTGATGGTACAGGGGTGGGCTGGCGTGGTGATGGGATGTGAGTGGACGCTTGACCTGCAAAAAACATTATAGTTCCTCAGTAAACGTACTGTTCTGACTAAAAGAACTGAGTTCCTAAATTGCATCGTAAGCCTAAGTTGGTGACAATAGTTCTGAGATCAGCTTCTGCTTTATGCATTCATTTTCTTTGGCAATGTAAAACACTTTTCGTGAGATCAGGGAGTGTAGTTACATTTTGCAGATGTATCTGTTTTCACAAATAAAAAAAACAAAGGATAGCTAAGAAAACTAAAAGCTACACAGTGAATCCTGTTAGTATGATGGATGATCGTCTCACCGCCAGTGCTGCTGCTGGCCTGAGAGTCATCTGACATGGGAGGCTCTGCCTCTTCCTGGATTGTAGGGACTGAGGCGAGCAAACCTGGTAAGAAAGAAAGAGACTTTGTTGCAATTTTTTGTAAACGCTAAATCGAGTTGTCATCTGCATAACAAATATACAGACCTCTTTGATGTATAGAAAAATGCTTTTAATCTTCAAAAGCAATGGTCTTAAGACTTGTTTTTTTTGGCAGTGTTATATAACAATACTCCAACATATGCAGTAGACTAGATCTTTTTTGTCTATTAAAATAAAGCTCTTCACTTATTGCATCATTAGCATAGCATAGCATAGATTGCTACTCTATGCAACCTACCTACAAATTCCATTCCATTTTTACAGCTACTGGATAAAACATTTAGTGTAAAATGACAGTAAATTACTGTACCATGCTTTACTGAAACTGCTTAACTCCTCAATATCATCGGATGGTCTTTTAACTGGTCACAAAATGGTTTAATTTCCTATTTCCTCCATAAGAGGGTTGTAATAAACCTTATGTGACGATGGATGGGAACATAGTGCGTTACTCACTAAGGCCTCTGTAGTGCGACAGCTGCTGGTAAACTTGCTTCATCCGTTCGATGTTAAGCCGGCTGCTCTCAGCATGGTTGATCATGGGTTTAGGATAGTCCACACCCACAATGCAGTTGGCGGCTTTCTGCACAGATTCTGGAGCATTCCATGGCTCGTAGATGTAGCGGTTAGGATAGTCTTTTAACTGCGGGATGTACCTCCTGTAAGAGAGAATGTAAGATGGATGCAAATAATTATTACAAATGATGATATCATTACAAAAGGATTTCAAAACGTCTTAATATTTGTTATGACGTCTTGTGTACGGCCACAACCTGCCGCAGCTTGTTATTAACCTAGCTATTCTTCTAATATTCCTAAGTTATAAGTCCTTCCAATGTAGCTCTTTTGAATATGCACAGTGGAAAGACCAGAACTGGTGGTGGTTTACATTAGCCTTTATGTAACAGAAAACTACAAAACTCTCAAAATATATAACACCAGCCAGTGATGCAAGACATGCTTGGGTGTGGTTCAGGGCTGGTGAGTGTACCTGATGTAGTCTCCGCTGGGATCCGTCCTGCGGCCGAAGCCCACAGGACAGTAACAGTGGAAGAACTGCTGGAAGAACGCACTGCAGGACAGCCACATCCAGCTGCCTGCGTTCACGCTCCAGTCCGCGTCCAACAACAACTCCTCAAACACCTAAAAGAAAGAGAAAGATTAATAGAGAAAAAAATAAAAAAGGAAATAAGGCAAAGTTGTGCCATCTCACTTACCTTCATTCCACTTTCCCAGCTGATCCACAGGTCTCCACGAGTGAGGAAACAGGCTACGGCATGTCTGGCCAGGTGGTGGATCCAGCCTTCCTGTCTTAGCTGGGTCATGATGGCATCGATCCAAGGGAATCCTGTCCGCCCTTCTGCCCATTTAGCCAGTGCCTCTGGATTGTGATCCCAGGGGATCTGCACACAGATGGGGTTTCCCTCCATATGGTCAAAGTTGGGGTTGTTGGTTGCCGCCGTGTAGAAAAACTCTCGCCACAACAGCTGGCCGAAGAGTGAGAGAGGTGGACTGGAGCGTCTCCACAGCTGGGCAAATAAAAGAAGTCATAAGAAATGGTCACAAAATATTCCATAATATATTGCTATGCTGTGGCAATACTACAGAGTATAACCATGCATATTCTGATAAACACTGCTACATTTTACGTACACACGTCATACATTTTATGAGTAAAGTTTCTATGTATGCTTTTGCATCATTATCTGGACCAACTTCTCCATTTTAATTAATTTAGTCAATAAATTCAAATTAAGACTTTCAGAAATCAATCTTTGGATCAAAGAATATTTTTACCATAGGAAAAATTGATAGGAATATGTTCAGTTAATTGTGGACAGAACTTTGGATAGTAGTACATATTTATTTTTTGTGGTGTCCCCCAAGGCTCGATTCTGGGACACTCTACTATTCAACTTGAATGATGCATGGATGCCATTGGCAAGTTTAATTATTTCATTTGACAATCATTTTCATCATTTCTATGCCAGCTACTGCTGAATATTAAACCATTAATCTTCCTCTTCTAGCAATGACTTACCTTCATAAAAAGTTCCCGCAGATTGTAGTAAAACACGCGACATGACAGACAGCCGAATCGTAGGTAAGGACTAAGTCCAGTTGGGCTTGCGAACAGTGACTGAGCGGTTATTCTAGGCCTCTCGAAATTTGCTACCCAGGCCTGCATAAAAAAAACAAAAAACAAAAAAACATGATTAAATAAAAACAAAAAAAAACACCTTTTCATTGGTATTTAGAACTATTATAATCTAGAAACTTAAAAATGCATAACTGCATTACTTGTTAATAATAAACCAGTCAACAGTCATTATTTAAATGTATTCTAAAATGTCTAACTTCACAAAGCATCACCATCTCTCACCTTTCTGTCTAAGTGTTTATTTAATCTTTCCAGGGCTTCTGTTTCACCACCCTTCCATACATGTGAGCTGTCACGCTGAGTCTTAAACCCCAGCTCCTCAAGAGAGGGTACGCCATAATGTTCATCATGATTTTCTGAGATCTGTGTCCGACACCTGGCCATCTGTTCTTGAGTGATGGTTGGCAACGGTTTCCTGGGAAGTTCAAGTCGATTCACAATGGCTTGAAATCTCTTGAAAGTGAGAGGGGGGCTGTGGTTGTTCATTTCTATGATCCTGAGGAAAGAGCAAAAACACGTCTCAGATTTCACTGCCTAAAAGCAGCTGTTTTTGTTCCAAGGTTGCATATTAATAGAACTCAGAAGAAGAAACGTCTTTGGTTTAAAACCAAAGATTTGATCTTGTCGACGGATTATTGAAGTGCAGATAATAAAGAATTTTCAAAGCAATCAGAGGTAAGGGTTTGAATGGCTGTCAGAGACCCAATGTATTTTACCTTTGTGGATCAAACAACAACATTTACTACAAAAATAAATGCAATTTCTTCAAGAGCATAAAAATACATTGCACTATTGTTGGGATTTAAAATTCAAATACGTATATGCAGCCTTATTAAAACACTAATAATTAATATACATGTAATTTATTTATTAAAATATAAAAGAATTAATAAAATAGCATTGGGATCAGTACAAATCTGAACTACTACTGCTAAAAAAAAAAATAACTTGTTGCCCTGATCGATATTAATGCAACCTTCTTGCTTGATTTTCGGACACACCCATTCTAGAATATTCTGTTACACAGATCTGCTGGGCAAATGAAAGAAGTCATAAGAAATGGTCACAAAATATTCCATAAACAATATATTGCTATGCTGTGGCAGTACTACAGAGTGTTTTTATAACCATGCATATTCTGATAAACACTGCTACATTTTACGTACACACGTCATAAATTTTATGAGTATTAAAGTTTCTATGTATGCTTTTGCATCATTATCTGGACCAACTTCTCCATTTTAATTAATTTAGTCAATAAATTCAA
>JAUMHG010000079.1:6090923-6111628 GCA_032359395.1 Enteromius anoplus
CGGGTCTGAGGTAAAACACCAGTTCAGTCTGTGTGACACGCTGCTGTCAATCAACTATTGTGGGAGTGGCCTCTGTCAGTGCGATGCCATGATTGATTTCAAAAGGAGCAACTTATTTTTATTAAATTAAAAGAAAACAACTGGTGGATCTTCATCATTGTAGGGTGGTTTTGTACACACACTCCCAACACACATTTCAGTCCTAACAGCTTGTGCAGTGGCACCGGATGACCTCTTTAAGCAGAACATAAATTACTGAAAGAAAAGTGTTTTTGTTGCTTCAAATGTCTGAAAATCTGTTCATCTGACAAATAAAGCATCTCATCCAGTTTATCTGTGATAAAGTATGCAAACAACGAAGAAGCGTCACTACAGAAAGCAGAAAGTGAAACTTTCTCATCTCCCTCCTTAAATCAGCAGATCTTGCCAGGCAGTGGAAGCCAAGTATAGTTTGACTCAAGCACACCTATTAAATGGCCCAGCTGAAGGCATCATGGACAACATATTATGCAAACGCTGAATCTGAATCAGTACGTTCTCAGCGTTTAAACACAGCCTAGATCTCAACGAAAAGGGCTATTCTGGTGGCGGAAATCAGCTCGGTGGTCATAAACTCTACCTCCGTAGCACCGCAATCAGACTGAAGCATAAAAGGGTTTTATTACACCACAGCTGGCAGTTGGCTCTCACCCCCTTCATCAGCCGTGTATTACAGCACGCCGGGCCGCTCAATAGATGCAATTATGCAAAAACAGCATTCTTTACCTCAGCAGCTTTGACTCAAATATCAAAATATCTGAGAAAATAAACACTTATGCAAACATAGGGCACAAAGTATGCAAGGTAAAGTTTAAAAACACTTTTTTTTTTAAGTACTTTGAAATAATTGCGCTCTGATCTCTTACCTGCAGGCAAACAGAGTAGTTTGCATTTGCTCGCATAAAATGCGACTGCGTTTGGGTAACACATGTCATTTTGTTTAATTTATCTGCCAGTCAAAGCTCTCCCCTGTTGATAAATATCAAATGTAATTCAGTGGTGGCTTAGCAAGGGTCAGATTCGCTTTTTAGGTCCGTTCGGTCTACCTCAGCATTTTTACGCTGCCGGTTTTCATCTGCTATAATGTCAAATGGTTTCTTTGGTGGTTGGATGTTTCCTGTAGCAATTTATTCAATGAGTTTCTTTTTCTGCTTGCACAAAATAAAAGGGATTCGCTCCACCTTTGAGACTGATGTGTAAGCATGAATGTTTAATAAAGAGCACTCTTGCATATAATACAAGCTAATGTCAAAGGAAGCTAACCATCAAATGGTTTATACAATGGCCTACTACGTATTCTGTCATGGTAATGGACGCGTATCTAACAAATACATAAAATATTCAAGGTTTTTAGGTCCAACTGAGCTTAATTGAAAACATAACTCACTGTGATATTGTGTGTCTGAAAAAAATGGTAAAAGAACAGAAATAAAAATGGTCACATGAGTCAAATGTGTTTTAGGTGTCAAAAAAGACTGTTGTGAACCCTTAGGGACTGAATTAAATAAACAAGCATTGGTGACTTTTAAAGCATTGGTGATGTTTAAATTCAACATTTAAAAAGTTGTGCATAAATATCATTCTACGAACGAGGCCTTGGTTAATCATATGGATGAATAACAAATAGCTTTGCAGACTTTTTTTCAGGACTACTAAGAATTAATCTAGCATTCAGCGTATCTATTAGTAGTTTTCTGAAGTATGACCGACCCTGGTATTGAAGGTAAACCTGGAGGTTCTGTAGCCCATGATGAATTCATCCTTCCGGTCTTCCATTTTTTCTGTCCCCATCTTGTGTTTATGAAAGGAGAGTGGAGTGCTTGCTTTTTGTGTTATTGTCATATAAATCTGACTGTCTCTTGGCTCTCTGCCATGTAGTGTGAATCACTTTAGTTCAGGTGCAGAGGCTTCAGACAATTTAATCTCACACGATCTTATCAGATACATTCCAGTGGGAATGGACACATGCTCGTACGCATGCGCCTACACATCGTTTGCGTGTATGTCTTACAAATTACCAGCCACTCAAGGCTTCATGAGAAATTAGATTTTTGAAAAAAATCACAACTTTCTGATATCATTACAGAGATCAATTTAAATTCTGTCTCTCACTCTCATGACGTTCCAACCTTTCTTCATCTTTGAAACACAAATTAAGATATTTATAATGAAATTCAGTCCAAGAGCTTTCTGACCCTATAGACAGCAATGCAACTGACACCTTCAAGGCCCAGAAAGATAGTAAGGACATTAAAATAGTTAAACATGTGACATCAGTGGTTATGAAGCGGAGTATATTTGTGCATAAAGAAAACTAAAATAATGTGTTGTGGTATAGTAATTCATTATTTAAATTTGAAAACACCTTTTACAGCATTTTGCTGTAAAGTTTTATATATTTTAATACAGTTTTTTTTGTGGTAACTTAACAATTGACTTTTTTTTTTATGTAGCACGAGTACATGATTTATTCCCCATAACTGAAGTACATTACAATTCACGAAACACGAAGGAGGCAGTCAATAGCTCCTCTGTGGCCCGCTGCAATAAAGAAAAGTGTTGGATTGATTTGTCAGCAGGGAAAGCGGAGGCAGAGGTTCAGTTTTCAGCAAAATACGGAGGAGAAAGTCTCTAAAAGGAGCTTTGGTTCATCCCAGTCGAACCAGGTCTAGTAATTAGAGGCCAGAAAAACACAGCAGACCGACATACGAGCAGTGCAAATGTACAACTGTGAAGTTATCGAGCTGTTTATTCACACCGAGTGAGATCTGAACAGGCTCGCACACGTTGACGTTAACTAAAAAATAAAAAATGGGAATTCTGAATGGATTTGTTTCCAAATGTGAATTTCAATGCCGCGCAGCGTGTGGGGAAAAAGTGGGATGTTTGGTGCCAGCAAACGGTCCTTTCCCTGCACAGAGGATTGTAATGATTTATCTTAAATGAAGCAAAGTGTGAAAGAGGTTCAAGTGTCCTTATCGGTGGTTGGAGATGGTTGTTTACCGTCTGCACTACATGGTGTGCAATCAAGGGAAGCTTGTAGCAGTCACTGTAATAATACTCTGCTCTTGATCATATTCTCCAGGATGAAGGGTTTTATGCAAGATTGCAAACAAATCCCTATTGGATCCTCATAATTCAACTCTAATGTAGTCCCGGCCGGGTGAGTTAACTTGTATGAAAAGTGGGTGTTATTTGCTATCACCACAGGTCTGACAGAATAATTGGGATGCCGCTGGTGTATAAAATGGAAGGTAATTCCCTCGAACCCCCTCCATATGAGTTTGTGCAGCATCGCATCAATTTTATTACGAGTCCTGGTGTGACTTGACAATATTAGCCGTTTAACCTTTCCGGTTGCTAATAGGAGATATCAGGGGAGGGGGAGTGTAATCCAATAACAGGCTGTGAAATGTGTATTTTTGGCCATTTAAATGCAAATGGAGTGGTGCTGGAGGCTGTGAGGGGTTGATGGCTGAGGGCAGCGGTGCATGGTCTGTATGAGACGGGGGTACATGCAATGAGATCAGACGGGCCCAGGTTTCACGGAAGGGTTGGGGGGCTGAGTTGGCGTTGGTGAAAAGGGAATGGTGGTGACTGTAATGAGCGAAAATAAACATTTCCTGTCCGTTGGAGATGCGATCTAAGGATGATAAATGGAGCGGCCGCAGGTGAGGATGATAAATCGCTTGGCTGGGCTGATTGGGACATGGCTGGTGGGAAGGAGGAGGGAGGGAGGGTGCTGGATATTAGCTGTACTTCATGCTGTGGGGTTGAATGGACGATACAGTTTTTTTTCCGCTGCGATGATTAGACTGCTAAAGAGATAGTTTACTCGAACATGAAAATTTTGTTATCATTTACTCACCCTTGTGTTATTGGCATAAGATATGCATTTTTGAGCCAATCGGTTAAATTAAAGATTCAGTGACCATAAAAGGTTATTCAATTTCTGGTTGAACGAAAAGGAATCACTCATTCATAAGACTGTCTGTCATTGCTTTTTTCCTGAATGGATTGGTATTTTCAAATGAATCAGTTGAGTGATTAATTCAGTGCGACTCATTTATATAATGTTTTATGCTAAAGTGCCCCTGTTATGGTTAATAAAAAGTTTATATTTTGGTTCTGGGAGTCTCCAACAACAGGTTAACATTCATGCAAGATCTCATGTCTTGTAATATGCAGTTATTTTAGCCTCACTTTAACTACTCTTAAACGGTTCACTCAGGGATTCATTTTTCCGTTTGCATGACACTAATCTGCGGTGATTGGTCTCATTTTCATTTTATTTCATCATGCCTGATAAAGCAGTGTTTGTGAGCACAGTGCTGCTTTGTGTAGAGCGTTACCTATTTTACCGCTCTAAAAGTGGCACTTAAGGGCGATTTGCATTTTCATTTAGACCAAAGCAAAAGACTAACAACTTACAATATGCTAATGTTTTATGTTGATTCAACATGAAACAGCTTGGGATTCATTTTACAAATGACTTGTTTCAATGATTCAGGGTCAACTCTTTCTTGTGAGACACTTTATAGAGATTTGCAGGACGTTTTAATTCACTAAGAGCTGTGTTACAGACTGCATGACAGATCATTTCCAAAAATGTAAAATAGGGGCACTATAAATTCCAGAATTAATCAGTGTTTTTGAGAAAAAAAACAGATATCAGTTGAGTAAAAGATTCAGTGACTCGTCTATAAAGACATTTACCTAATTCTTTTCTGAAAGAATCGGTGTGTTTGATCAAACTGGTGTCAAAAAAAGAATGATTCATCCATAACATTACCACTTGCTTTGTTTCTGAAGTAATTAGTGATTTTGAATAAATAAGTTGAGTAAATGAATCATCAACTCCTTTACATAGACAGTTATATGTTTTGTTCCTAAATGAAACAGTGTTTCTGAAAAAAAAAAAAAAAAAAAGAAATCAGTTGATTCAGTAACTCATCCAAAAAGACTGACTGTTTTGTTCTTTAATGAATCAAAGTTTTTGAATGAAACAGTGGAGTGAAAGATTCAGTGATTCATTCATATAATTTTTAAACGAATCAACTGAATTTAAAGTATTCAGTCACACATAACACTGTTACTTGCTCTGGTTCTGTATGATTAATGTTTTTAAATGGAATCAGACAAAATAATAATAACATTACAATTTCTTGCATTTTGTTGAAAAAATCAGTGGAATGAAAGATTCAACGACTTAACGATTCATAAAGACTGTCACGTCACAATTCCTGAATCAATAAGTGCTTTTGAACAAATTGGTTGAATCAATGATTCCATGACTCATTTGTTACATACTTGTTACCACCTGCAAGCATAATGATTTAGCATGTCAATGAATGTCTCTATAATTCACAAACACAGTCCAAGTGCCACTTGTCCAACTAAAAACCAAACAGTATCAGAAGTAACGAAATATCAGACAGAAACAGAATGTTGTCAGGCGTTCTGCTCATATGAATCAAGCTGAACTGTTTTTCAGGCAATTTTATGTTTGCCTGTGTCTGTCATTTTTAATTGGAAAACATGGCAAATATTAGGCTACAGCTCAAACAGCTGTGATTGGCTCTCGAAAATCCAACAGCTGTCTGTTGACCTGTCATGGCCTTTAACTGCTCTGTACTTGCACTCTGCTCCAACTTTGTAAAAAAAAAAAAAAAGGTAAAATGTCTGTGAGGATAAATCCCAGATGAGACTTTAATCTTCAAATCTGATGTGGAATCGGATGGAATAAGCGGCTCTGGCATCGCCATCAGAGTGTGTGTGTGTGAGTCCATTAAGAGGTACATACTGAGGCTGATAGAGAGGGGTCTGCTCTAATCCCACCCTTGCATCTAACTTCCCTTCTCTGATCGATGCATGTTTATTTCTCCCCACATCCTATCGATTTCTCAAGATAAGAAACCAAATAAGATCAACAAAAGCGGAGACATTTAAAACCAGACAAGTGTCTAAAAATGATGCTTGGTTAGGCAGACAAGCCGGAAAATGACGATGGCGTGTTCATTAAACAGTGAGTAATATTCTCACAGGATGATGCCGGTTGTACTAGTGCATATGAAGAGAGCTGGTAACATCCTGCACGTTTATGATTCAGATTTCTGTTCATTTCTGGTCAGGTGCTATGAGCATGTTGAATGATGCATCAACAGTTTCAGATGTCATTTGTTTCAGAGTGTTTAAAGCAAATATCACTATTACTACTGCTCACACTTGGGCACTTTATACTTCGGCCAGTAAGCCACCACCAATAGTTTTCTAGCCATTGCACAAAATTAACCTGTCCAAAATACTAAACTTCTAATATGTTGGTGTATAGTGTTTTTATATACAATAGACAATCTATAACTGTGTTTTCTTAAAGGCCTATTTATTTTAGAGCACCTTAGAGAGCGCTGCTGAATGAATAAACTTGAAGCAACTGCTCCCCAAACTCCAAATGGTGTACATTATTTACAGCTATACTGTACTTGTTGTTTGACTACAGCTATTTATTGTTGATGTTTTGGTTTTGCAGATAACAGCCATTATTGTTCACAACTTATTTCAGTTCTGATCTTGTTAATGCACATTTAAATAAATGAGCAGTACAGTGTTTCCCTTAAAATCAATTGGTGGAGGAACAAATTTCGTCTTGTAACATTTTATGTGCTCAAGCTCTTTAAAGCAGGATGGATTCTGATTGGCTGTCAATTACTGTTTTGTTCATCTGCAAAGGGAGTTGATTCCAAAGATATACAATTTTATGACCCAGAAAGTAAGGACATATAGTCAGTAGTATAGTGCGATTCTCGTGAATGGTGATGGAGACTGACCTGGAATTGAAAAAAAAAAACAACAACTGTTGAATATGAATATGTTTTTGCATAACAATAGGATTCTGCTTCATAACATTACAGTTGACCACTGATGTCACATGGACTATTTTAACAATGTCCTTATTATCTTTTTGGGCCTTGAATGTGTCAGTTGCTCTGCTGTCTATGCAGGCTCAGAAAGCTCTCAGATTTCATCAAAAATATTTTATTTGAGTCACAAATATGAATGAAAATCTTACAGATTTGGAACGAAATGAAGGTGAGTAATTAGTGACCGAATTTTTGTTTTTGGGTGAACGATCCCCTTAAGCCCCACCCATAATTTCTTTAGACAAAGCAAAATAATGCATACAACAGTATGTTTTTTTTGTGCATTGAGAAAAAAATGCTTCAGCTTCAAATTTACATCTGTGAGTGTAACAAAGATGCTTCTCGAGCCTCAGATAAACAGGAGCACCCGGACTATCAGAAGTTCGCACAGGTGATGTGTGTGCTGAGGATAGTGGAAAACGCACGCTGATATAGCGGCTCCCGGTAACTTTCTGTCTTTGAGGCGCTAATTACTGGAGTCTTGAAAACCGCTGATTCTCATGTCAGCAGTAAGTCGCCAGACCCCCGGTGGTGATTTTGTTTTTCAGCAGAGCATTCATTTTGCAGCTGTAGAGAGTCAAGGGAAAATATTGTTCTTTATCCTGGAGGGCTCTAGGGTTTTTTTTTAGTTAGAGGGTGCAGATTATATGCTTGCTGCGGCGATGGACCGCGCTCTGTTTGGAGCACAGGGTGTGTGACTCCAGGGCTCTGGAGATGAAACGATATGAATGTTTGTTCACTGGTTTGTGTCGGTCGACAGAGCAGTGGTTGTAAACATTAAAGTCTTTGTCTCTTTCTACATGGGATAGGTGCAAAATTGCCTGTGATGTCTGGCAGGAGAGATTCAATGATCCAAACAAACCACATTTGCATTTCCTGAAGGAAATACCGCCGCTTGCAAGGCAGCAAACGAACAGTGTTAAAAGTAGGTTAGGATAGTTAGAAAGTTGTAAACACAAATAGGATGCAGCAGCTGGAACAAATGGATGTACAAAAGACCAATCGCTATTCAGCATGCAAATATTTCAAATACAATGCAAATGGAATTGTAAAAATAACTATGTTCGGACAGAATATACTGAATACTGCACAGTATATACTACCATGTTTTTGACATGTCAACTGACATTGCAATTGCAACAAGATTAATACAATTTTAAGCGCTATACTTTCCAGGTAGTACAGAAAAAGGATGGGCAAACTGTGCATTTTTCTTGCCTGCTTATTGCATAAAAAGAAGGAGAAAAATCTTTCATGCTTCTATTTACAGGCATTCAGAGAACTTTCAGAACTAATATCTGAAAACTGATAACCTAGACCCCCAGAGTTTTCATTGATTTTCTCCCTTATTAGTTTTATTATGACTTTTGTAGGAAGGCACACACTGATGTAAGAAAGAGTGATTTCTCTTCAACCAGATCTCCGAGGACAAATTCTGCTGTTCCGAATAATATGTCGGAGATGGGAAAAAAATTAATAACACAAAATCTTTATGTATTATCTAATGGGAAGGACATAAAAACAGTCTATAAGAACAATTAAACACTGATGCATGAAGAGGTGCAAGTTGCCCTTGAATTCAAAAGAATCAGACATGATTCAATTAGGATCATAAAAAATAAAATAAAATCATATACTCACTTTCACTAAAATTAAAGAGCATTAACCACTCTGCTGTGACATTTGGTACCATACTGAAGTGTTATTTTCATGCCATCTGGACGTTTCATTTCATTTGTTAATGGAGGATTTGTCTTAATCTGACAGATGGACAATTCACCATGAAGACTAAACAATTTCAGAAAGCAGCATTATCCATTCATTTCACTAAAAATGTGTCTGTAGAGTAAACCGTACATTTCAGAAGAATGAATAGATCTGACAATGGTTTTCAAAGCTGTTTTCAGCTGTTCAAACATCGCCGGTTGCTTTGCTCCCTGTTTAAACAGACATGAAATATAATTTCCTGTACATTCTGGGGGAACATTTCAGAAAGTAACAGCCAAAATATCTTGCTGTGATTGCGCTACATTCCACTTGCTATGTTTTAATTATTCTCACGGATGACTATTTCATTTAAAATTTTAAACGTGTTTGTTACTTTATTAGAACAGATTTTGAGAAGTGTACTATTACAACATTTGTTCACCGTTGGATCATCTGCAATGAATGGGTGTCATCATATTGAGAGTTCAAAGAGCTGATAAAAAAAGTAATTCATGACTCCACTCCATCAACTAATGTCCATCATTAAGACAATTCTAAGACAACATGTGACGCAAATCTAAAATTTCTCCAAATCTGTTCCCGATGAAGAAACAATTTACATTTTCAATGGCCTGAACACATTTTCATTTCTGGGTAAACTATTCCTTTCATGGTTTAATTGGAATTTGAGTGGTTAGTGAATAAACCACATTTTCAGCACTGCAATATTGTGTGCACTATTGGCCCATCTCACAAAAACGATTTAGCTGCGATTCCCTAAAACACATCCTTTCAAACCTCAATATGCAAACCTCTGCTTTTTGGTTCCATCACCCACTGCAGTTCACGCAATTTTCACCCTCCCTCTCTCAACCTCTCTTAGAGAAAATAAGATTGCTTTCTCACTCATTTATCTGAAGCCCATCAACAGCCGAAGGGTAAGAAGTGCTTCATCCAAAATAGATGCATTAGTGTTTTAAGATGCTGAGGGACAGATTGGCGCTTTGCAAAGCTAAGCCGTCTCATATTGATCTGCAGAATGTTTTCAGAAAATATACGAATAATTTCTCGTGAAATTGTGCGTCATTTTGCAAGCAGTAGCTCAGAAGGTTATAAGACTCAACTTGACTCTTGAACTCATCTAATGGACTATTTTCTTTTCCATCGGAGCTTTGCGGCTTTTTAAAGCGGTCATCTGAGGGGAACATTGATTACAAACTGAATCACCCAGCAACAGCCTCTGTAATTTATAATTCAGTGAAATTACGATGTCTGTGTATTTGAAGTGTCTAAAAACAGAGCTGAAGTAGCTTGAAATGTTTATTCCTATACTGCTCAAGAGGGCCATTTCTTTTTTTAGTGCAGCACAAAAGAAGAAAAGTCAATTGGGTCCAGCAAGCACCTTTAACTATGTAAATTGAGTTGTGCACGTACCTATAGAAGATAAGATGGGATCTATACTATATAGATAAATATATGAAGCAATTAAAATGCATGTGAAAAATATAAATGAGAGCGTAAAATGAAATACTAGGATAAGTGGGTGTATAAATGGGAAAGCGAGGCATATCACTCGGCCTCATTGCTTTATTTAATAGGGAGAAAGCGCTGGTACAATAAAACTGTTGGAGTTTCAGTGTCTCCCAGATTACCTTGTAGTCTGTGAAAGTTTTATTCAAGTGCACGTAGTTTAAGAAGTTTTAATGACCCCTTCTGATGGAGATAAAACTCTTCTGACGCAAAGTCTTCCATGATAATGTCATTGCCGGGCGGGTTACTGTGGGAGATTTGCAATGTGGGTTGACAGATAGGGCTCATAATATCTTTCATCCTATTAAAAAAGATTTTTAAAGTATTAAAGTGCCAGACTGATTCACAAAACCCTAATATGAGGAACGTCAGACTGGATTTGCCTAAGTATAAATTGAACGATTACAGAGTTAGAATGTGTACTGTATTTGTTTCCACAATAACGCAGTTCTTGCCTTGCAGTTATGTCTGTGTCATTTTTTTTACTCTCTGAAATTGTAATAGCACAATAAAAATATGATAAAAACTGTGTGGCAGTCACAATTAAGAAAGCTTATTGGTGATTTACAGAATGTTATCATCCAGCGTGACACTAAACAGGCTTCGTAACTTACCTAAATTAATATTTATAATATAGTATCCACCATTTTCCTCAGGCCCATGGGGATCTGTATGAATTATGAGATTAACGAAAGGTTCTCTCTATGAATGCAACACTAAGCATTTTCAAAAACTGGGTACAATGAAGTTACACTATTTTACTGTAAATGTTTAAATCTGCAAAAATTAAAAGGGAATTTAAAAATGTAAAGCATTAATACATTCCAGCACACTATAAAAGGCTTGATTCTATCCGCAGACATTTTGTAGTAATATGTCTGTGTTATGTAAAATGCATCATTTACCTATTGCATTTTAAAGTGAAAATAAGCCCGGAAAGAGATTTGGGAGAAACATTTAAGATTCTTAGTGTACTGTATACAACTAAATTATTCATGAGATGTATCATAAATTACAGTGGGAGAACAGACCACAAATATATGTTGGAGTATATGTAAAGAATCTTCCACAGATATTCTTGTTATACACTGTGACATTAAAACCCCAAGATTTACATTATTGTCTTTTGAATATACAACATGAAGGATAATTACAGCTTATTCAGTCAAACTGATAAATTTGTTGTGCAACTTTATGATTTGCTATGATTAGTTTCAGATTTTCCGAGTACAGCTTCCCCTAAACCGGAAATGCCTCCCACAATTTAGCCTTATTAGGAAAAAAATGGATAATAGTAGTACATTTTTGTCTCTCCCACAGTTCCCACAAATTCGCATTTGCTATCTGCAACAGAGCAATACCAGAAAGAATATTGTGTTTTATATTTACTTTTCAACTCAGCCGTGAGCAAAGGGAAAACGCTCTTCTATCAGGTTTTAAGGGAGACATCTGGCTGTGGACGGGCACAGGTAATAGCGGGGGGCATGAGGAAGCTATTATGCCCGCTGTCGCTATAGTCGATCTGTTATCAAACCCAATTTGGTGGGACAGATTGCACCGCTGGGATGAGCAACTGACCTCTGAGTCTTGTTTGGTTTGGTGTGTGTGTGGTGGAATGGACACGGTGTCCTCTGCTGCAGACTCATCACACACATGCACACTTACACCACGCCCATTCATCATTCTCTTCCTGCCGCACACCGTTTCAGGACGGTGAGAAAGTAGCGGGTTGAGCTGGCGCGCACATGGGTCACGGTCCTATTCTGGTGAACGGAAGCGTGACCTGGCCTGCAAGAACAGCAATTTAGACAATACACAACGCAAATGAAAGCAGGACTGCTCAGAGTGAGGCGAGTCTGACTCCAGAGCGCCCAGCAAGGTGGGAGTCGCTGTTAGTTTTGGTCGGAGGTTGATGTGGAACATGCCGTGACTGTACACGTTCCACTAATCTCTGTGTAATGCACCGGTGACTTTTTAAACAGGTTGGGCGATTAATACATTGATGGAATAGCTTTTTGTGTGTGTATGTGTGTGTGGATTAGTCATACAGGTGTTAAAACACTGGTAACATGGGGGCTTTTGGTGGGCTGTCAAAATGCAAATGACCCTGAAGCATGTCAAAAGCAATTATTATGGAGGACTTTGCAGGATACATATTCATTTTTAGCTTAAAACCGTAGCATTTCAGAGCATTTCCATGTCAATCAGTGGGTTTTCAAGGCTGGTTGGTGACCCACTGGTTTAATGAGCATCAAACACACAAGTGAATGTGAAATTTTCTGAGCTGAACTTGGCAATACACCCGTCCACTTATTTTTCATAAAACAGCATGAATAGAAGGAAATAGAAAAGACTATAAAACTAGATGGTTATAATGTGTGTAAAAATCATAACAAGCATTGCATATTTGCAACACATTTTCCACAGCCATATATATATATGTGTTTACATGATCATCTTTATTACTGTGCATCAAGTGCAATAACATCAGCAAACACATTTACCATGGTCTGTTGGTTTAGATCCCAAGTGCAGCATACTTTACATTCAGATGAGCAAATATGCATATTCCAGAATTTATTTTGGTCTGGGGATTAATTAACTTAAAAAACAGAGGCCAGTGCTGCGTAACATCCCACTTCAATATTGCTTGCTCTCAAAGCCAAAGCTACAATAATAATCCAAGTCAACCACATAATTACATACAACGTCCAACTATAGACCATATACCAAACCAAACCCAACTCCAACTTGCCTTCACTGACCTAAAGCACTGACTTACAGTGGGTTTTGCATGATAATGTATTGTTCACAATGGACAGGTTCTGGTTATGTCACTTTGGGTCTACTGTATTACATGAAGGCACATGGTGGTAATTCAGTAGACGATTCTCTCTGTGGTGGGTTTTGTTTGGAGATGACTGGCAGAGGTGCAGCTGTCAACAGGTTTACTTCTGCGCTGGTAGCTTCTCTCCGAGGTGATGGAAATGTTGCGTTCAGGGATGTCCAACATGTGGCGTGGTGCGCAGATGGTCAGAACACCGTCAGAGGACAGAGAAGCACTGATGGCATTTGGATCTATACCGGCGGGGATCTTGTACTTCCTGTAAAACTCCCCTGCCACAGTGGCATGCTCATCCTGTAACAGAGGCACTGTTGCTTTGAGCTGAGGTATATCAGTAATGCAATAATAGCGATCAGAGTTATGCAGAATTCAGTTCAGAACATTGTCTTGAATTTGAACAGTAAATTGAACTTAAAACTAAATATAATATAACATAAAAACAACAACCTGCCGTTCATCATGTTTCCCATGAATCTCAATAAAATCATCATTGATCTTGACTGTTAGTTCATCTGGAGAGAAGTGCTTCACATCCAAGTTAATTACAAACCGATCTCTATCCATTCTCATCTGTGTGGGAAAATATGGCACACTAAATGTAGAAAGCATCTAAAAACATACATAGTTTCTAATATTGTGGCTGGCTTATTTGAAGTTGAGATTTTCTATGTTTTCTTATGCTAAGCAAGGCTGTAGTTATCAAAAATACAGTGACACAGTAATGTTGTGAAATGTTTGTATAATTTAAAATATGTTTTATATATTCATATATTGTAAAATGACAATTATTCCTTTTATGGCAAAGCTGAATTTTCTCCAGCCATTGTGATATTCTTCAGAATTATGCTAATTTGGTGCTCAAGAAAGATTTAACATTATTATTATCGGTGTTGAAAACATTTGTGCTGCTTAATATTTTTATTGAAACAGAATTTTTGTGTTCCCTTAGAATTGATTGATGAACATAGAGTTTAAAAGAACAACATTTATTTCAAACAGAAATCATTTGTAACATTATATTATATCATTATGTCTTTATTGTTACTTTTGGTCAATTTCATGCATCCTTGATTGAAAATAAAATCGCACTTACCAGTGGTAGCGTAAACATTTTTTAACAATAGCTGCATAATATTATTAACTACCATTTATTAACAATAATACATTTAAATAGTATACTTTATAATTAAAACCTGCTGTTAACATATATATACATATCATTTTTATGTATGCACTACCTAACATTCACAAAATGGATCCTATAGTAAAGTGTTTTCGGTAATGCTTAGATTGTATCAACATAAAAAACTCACCTCTGACATGCCACTGTCCCACCAGTTTGGAAAACGCCAGAAATAAGGTCGATAGTAAAACATGTAGAAAGGTGAAAAATGGTCACTGTCGGGGAAGTGCTCTCCAAAATGCTGGTCATATATTTGATAAGGGTAGCCTGGGAACCAGGGCCGGCGGTACCAGGGATGTTGGATCGAAATTTCCATTGTATCTCAATGAAGTGGCTGGAGATGACAGCGTATCTGCTGCATGTTCTGCTGTAAGCCTGTATTTATGGCCCATCAGTAAACCTTATGTCAGCTACCTACCCAGCTACCCTCTGTTTCATCTCAGTTATGAGCTAAAGTGTTTTTTTGCTGCCCTCTTCCCCTCTGGCTCATTCAAACAAAAAGCTATTTAATCTCCCTTCACTCTCTCTTAGATCAAACAGTCTCAAACGCCAGGCTCTGAATAGTGTTAATGCCCCTCTGTGCACAAGCCTGGAAAAATATTTGCCTGGCTAAGTTAGAATGGTTCTGAGTGAAGCCTCCATGTCAACTGGCCACATCCCATGGCAAAATTTTGTGCCAGCAGGGATTCTGCCCCCCGTGCCCTGAACGGGACGTGGCCAGATACTATCTGCTCCCTCTTGGCTGCTGTCAGAGGAGAACTCAGGCAGAAAGATAATTTTATGCCCTAAAATAGACGGGACTGCAGGAATCAGCAAGACTGGCGATCCGCTGCAATTCAGACGTAATAAATAAGCGCCCTAGGCCAAGAGTTTCACCGCCGTCTCATCTGAGAGAGACAGGTCATGAAATGGGGCTGATGCCAGTCACTTTTATTTATATTGTGCTTTTAACAATACAGATTGTGTCAAAGCACTGAACAGTATCAGATTGGAGAATAGAGTAATAGTGTAATAGAGTAATGTATTATGACAAGATTAAACACCCAATTTTCAGCTAATGGCATTTCATTATTAAATGGAGATAAGTTGTTGTCTAGATCAGCTTATTTTAAATGGGATATTTGTTATCAAATTGACGATAAGCGCTACCAAATTAAGTGTCCCCAACTAAGCCAGCCAGAGGCAACAGCAACAAGGAACCTCCATCTGTGAAAAAATAAAGAAAAAAAAAACCAGGCTCAGTCAGGGGCCAATTCTCCTCTGACCAGACGTAACCAGCATTTAATTTCCAGTTAAATTTTGAATGCAGCCATGTTAGACTATGTAAATAACTTATTGTATTTTTGAGAAAAAGAGTGTTTATTAAAGGGGTCATATGATGTTGCTAAAGGACATTATTTTGTGTATTTGGTGAAATGCAGTGTGCGGTTTAAGGTGCAAAAAACACATTATTTTCCACATACTGTACTTTTTTGTTTCTTCTCTTAGCTCTGCCTCCTGAAATGGGTTGTACACAGTGTTCCCAACTTTTTACAATCGAAAGTAGCTAAAGCCAGCTTGAAAAGTTGTTAGATGTCGCTATATGAGGCATACGTCATTTTGTATATTCATTACATCAGTGCGTCATATTATCTTGCTTCTCTGTGGTCACATAATGTCATTTAATGCACCCAAATTCTCAATATAACTGTTTTCACTGATATATTTAGTGGCGTTGTGAAACTAATTTCGAGAGGAACGCAAACGAATAATCAGACACAGCCAGCGCCGCATTACCAATCATCTTGTTAGCCAACCCGGTCCCAACTCTCACGCTATAAAGCCCTCTTTCTCTCTTTCCGCATCTCGTTCTAAGCATCCCTCCCCCTCCCCTTCTCCGCCGTTCGCATCCTCCAAGGGGGGCACACAGAGTCCGAGCCAGACGCCGAGCTCTGCCCTCACTTGGGTTCAAATCACTAGGACTCCGAGTCTTCTGAACTCCCGGCTCACCCCCCAGACAGCACGCCAAACTCGCTACTATTTATTATGAGGAAGCGCAAACTCATGAAATGGTTTCTGTTGTCAGAAAAACAGAATGAATATAAAATAGTAACTGAAATGCACCACATTATTAGGCCTACTAAACTAGGTCTACCTTACAAGATCTGGATTAAAATCCTGATTTATAATCTAAACGTTATCTGATGAAATCAAATACACAAAAGATTTAAGCAATGGCTATGCTGTGATTTTGCCTATATTTGCATGTAAAATAGAGTTAGAAGCAACAAAATATCTATTTTAACTGCTCCTCTCAGCCGCTCGCTGAACAAAACAGACACAGAGACAGGAGTGTGTGCGCTGGGAAAACAAGAGCTCATGTGGCAGTACCAGAGACTCACTGAGGTTTGTCCAAGAAGTCGCTAGATTTGTCGTTAGTCGCTTTTTTGGAAAAATGTCACCAACAGGGTTTGAAAAGTTGTTAAGTCTTGTGATAAAGTTGCTAAGTTGGCAACACTGTTTGTACAAAGCTCATCATTCTAAAAGAGTGAGGTGTGCTCTGATTGGCCAGCTATCCAGTGCACTGTGATTGGACGAATACCACAAGCATGTTGTTGACCCTGGAACAACACTGTGATTAGCCAATCAGATCTGAAGAACCAGTTTATAGTTTTTGTTAAGTTTAGACTTACAATCAGTGTTTGGTACTTGTACATAAGTGGCATTCATCTATCATTAAATCTGAGTGTATGTGAGTTTAGGTTTAGTTGTAGAGATCTGGTCAAGACTACATTTTTGGATTAATATGTTGTCCCAGGGTCAACAAAATATGTTGACCTAGGAACACGTTGAACTCAGGATGTGCATGTGACCGCACCTTTAGCAAAAAAAAATAGGCCCTTCAAATATTGTGTTGGAAAGGGGGTTGTCTTTAACTCAAAAAGTTTGAAAACCACAAAAGACATGATCATTGTGGTTGTACCAGATAAATTTCAGAAGTACATGCAAAGTAGGTTAAGTATTTACTGTACATACAAATGCTAATGCTATGTGTGCTAAAAGCTAGTGCATACACTACAGTGCATCCTAATTTTCATCACAGTCACTTAGCCTATTTTTCACAATATAGTAAAACACTATCATGCACAGATGACTTCTATGCATTCTTTGTTTAACATGGTGTAGCTATAGTTGTGGAGTATATACTTATGGAGTATATGTAAAAATCTGTTATGTTAAGTAGCTTATTCAGAAAGGTACTAAATAAAAAAATAACATAATTTCATGATCGCCCTTATCTTTTTTAATTAATAAAATTTAGCAAATTCTGCAAGGGGTGTGTAAACTTATGAGCACAACTGTATACATGATAACCATGTTCGTCATGACATCTACGCTGTAACAAGATGGGGAAGTACACATGTAAGTGGTTAAACAATGAACAAAACTGCAGTCTAACTGTAGCTTAACTCCTCTGAATCATAAGTAGCTTGTAACTTTACTAAGCTAAATTTACATACATAGAAGCTTTCCCACCACTGGCCTTGACTCTCTGAGTAATCTCTTGCAAAAATAGGTTTTTCTAATTCCAATCCAAATCCACAGCCAAAATGATCATCCTGCTCGGCACAAACCGGGAATGTGGCCATTTAGGGATAAGTGGTTTTCATGCATAACCATGTCCATCCATAGATACTCTTTTTTTATAAAACATAGGCATAAAGAATATTTCTGTAACTGCACTATTATTTTTTTTTTTCGAGCTATATATATATTTTTTTTTTATTAGTGTGTTGAATCAAATGATTAATTTAAATGTACATAGTACATGTATGTACTATTACATGTACAACTACACAGTAGTAGTTAAGGCCACCTAATATAAACTGTGGGGGAAAAAATAACATTTGTAAATAAATACTTATACTACTAATACTAATAAATACTTCTTCAGTTTTTTCACTTTTTACTACATGCAATTCAATGTGTTACTTGCCTTTTCTTTGTATATATTTATGAAATTTACAAGCAATTTCTGAGTGAAACTTGTTTCAAAGAAGACCCCAATTTTTTTACTGTAACAAATATAATTAACTATTCTATTAACACATTCTCCCGATGCAATAAAAATGTCACACACTTTAAATTTAAATAAATAAATGAAAATTCCTAAAAAAACAAAAAAACAACAACACAGTTTTATTATAATAAACAACAGTCTGACATCATGATTTCTGGTAAAACAGTATGTTTAAGCTAAAGTGGTCAAACTCAACATCCTCTTTCTCTCTGACTTTCACATACAAACACACACATTCACTCCCTTATTTTGCCATCATACAATAGCATAAGATACAATTCACAAGCACTAACCATAACCCTAATGTTTCTGGTTTTTTGAAACTGGTTATTTAAAAGTGTGTCATCTTCACACAGAGGCACATCCAGTCAGCATGGTTTACGCCCATTTTTTCCATCTTGCACAACCCCACCCACCCCCCTCCATCCCGGAGCCCACCGCTCTGTGCGAAAGGGAGGGGTGAAGATGGAGGAGGGGAGGGTAAACAGAGCCGGGCTGAACCATGTCTGACTCCTAAAAAAAAAGGAACAAGGGAGGGGGAAGACGAAGAAGCGAAGAGAAACAGAAGGGCAGAGGAAAAATACCTTAAAACTGCCTCGAGAAAGGCACAAAAACAGGGAGAATGAGAAAAAGGAGTCACAGAAGATGTTGTAGAGATTCAAGAAGGGGGGCGGGAGACCATTCAAAAGCTCTTTTCTCCCCTGTTGTGGCTCAGAACTGAAAACAGGATTACCTCATGCTTCTTATCATAGAAACACATGCTGCCTCTGATCTGGATTTTAAACGTTGAGTCTGTGGGAATACCCATTTAATCTGGGTTTACAGCACTGTCCAAAGCAAGACCTGCCAAACTACTAGGTTGTGTTCACACGGACCGAGACATTCGCATGGTTTGGGATCTGTTCTCCATCATCATCTCCAGCAGAATAGACTGGCAGCTACGTGGACGCTGGGATTTGTGAGAGGGTCTCTGATGTGCACACCCTTTGGACCGGCGCTGTGCCATCTGCTATGTTGATGACACACTGCTGCTTCCTCGAACCCTTCGGGTTGGGCTGGATCAGAATGGGAGGTTAAAAGGGCAAATAGCATCATGGGAGCCAAACAAATGAAATGGTATGAATGAAATTCCACAGCTCCCTCTTTCATTTTTCTTTCCTGTGTCCATCCTCCATTCCATTTCGGCTGTCCTAGAAAATCATATTTGTCATGTTCTTCTTTTGATTGCAATATGTGTTATTATCTGAGGCTGTACATGAATACTATAACTCTCCCTTTGAATGCATGTCTTTATTGTGCCTATAAGACTGATGTGTGGGTGTTGCCTGCTATTGTGAAATCACCTAGCAACCGGGAATCACTTGCTTCAATATGGTCAGTGCCATCTGCATGCTCTGTAGATGCTCAGATATATCAATCCAGTATCAACGCACTGATGTGTTGACAGTTCTATGGGTTTTTGATACACAGTTTATCATAAAGAGGTCGTACAAGTGCTCTCACTTGTAAATGTTTCATTGTGTTAGAGTCATTCATTATAAAACAGGCTACTTGGTCTGTTTGGACCAGTTTTAAAAACACTAAGTAGGAATTTGTTATGTGTGCTTTGTAAGGGATTATTTAAAATGAAAAAAGGAAAAAATCATTTACACAGAACATGTTTTGCATATAAAAAACATGAGACACTGTGTAGATGAGATAAAGCAATGTTTTGAGACGTACTTTGTAAATATTGAACTACTTTAAACTCTATAATGCAGTGTCATGCGCAAGACACTGAAAAAACATGCAGGACACAAGCACACATGGATGTTTATATAAAGAAAAACAATTTACAAAATGGTGCAAACACAAATCTAATCATTTATCAATAATTGTATGGAACAGTTCAATAAACAAGAAGTTAATTTAGAATAACTAACATTTTAAATACAGTATATTGGCAGTTACTTTGTGTATTTTTGCTCAGTCAATAAAAATATGTCAAACAACATTATGAGCTTCTGAGCAAAACCCACAATATTGGCCTAACTGAATAAAACAGTGTTCAACAAAGCAGTTGAGAGAATGACACGATGACTCATTCAGAAAGACAATAACGTAACACTACAAACTGGTGTAATCATGCAAGCTGCAGTAGGAGTTCCGAAACATCTTCTTATTTTATCCCCACAGCTTGGAACAAAATAAAATGGGATACGAAACTAAGCCTGTTAATAGGTTTTTGTTGATGTTTGACAGCAACGATTATGGACAATTAATAAGCATCCAAAAATGTTTTAAGAAAACTTTACTTAAATTAAATTTTATTTATTAAATAAATATTATAATAAATTTTTTTACATTTTAAGTTTACATAAAATGTGTGTACTATGTATATTTATTATGTATATATAAATATACATGCACGCATATACAGTA